>CANJKZ010000788.1:0-122500 GCA_947471745.1 Closterium sp. Naga37s-1 | reverse complement strand
GGCGAACTGGGCGGATTTTGTGGAGTGGAGGGAAAACCAATATGACCTGATTGAAGGGAGGGGATCGTACCAAACCGTGATGCAACGTACCGCACCGAGACATTTTTGTTTCCATCACCCACCTGTGTTGAACAGTGATGTACAATAGTCTACACAATTTCTGTGCCACTCACATTCTTCACGTCCTCGTTCCTCCCCTCACCTCTCGCTCTGCTCTTCGCACACGCACTAACCCCTACCTACTTTTCCGCGCCCATGTCCGCCCTCGCACCGCTCAAGCCATGTGCCGCGCGCCAAGCGCTGTCGCTAGGCCAAACGAGTGCGGCGTATGTGGCAAGCGCCCCGACCGCGCAGCACGGCGGCGCAGCGAGCCATGCGGGAGACGCACGGGCGGAACGGGCGCGCGAGCAGCTGTGGGTGGTGGGGGAGGTCGAGGAGTGCGCGGGCGGGGAGGAGGGGGAGCGGGCTGCGAGCGAGTGTGTGGGCACGTGCCCCGACATGTGCCCTGGTGCGCGCGCGCCCCTCGCTCACGCGCACTATACCGCGCGTCCACGCGCACTCCCCGGCCACGCACAGCGCCGCCTGCTCGCTCGCTCGCTCTCTCGTTCCCTCTCCTCTCTTCTTTCTCTGCCGCGCACTCTCTCCCGCCTTTTACCTCGTTCCTCCGTCTGTCCTTCCTAGTCTTCCGCTCATCAGTCGTCCCCTCACCACCTCCCTCTCGTCCTTGTCCCACTCCCCCATCGCCCAATTCCCCCAAATCATCCCCAGTTCCCTCCCCCCTCCCCCTCTGCTCCCGCATGTGCGCAATGGCGGGCAGCGAGGGAGCGCGCGGCGCGCGAGCGGCTGAGGGACCTGGCGGTGTTCGAGCGACGGCGCGACGACCCCTTCAGCACGTCGCCGCTGCTCGCCGTTAAGAAGGTGCCTCGCCCCGCCCTCCGCTCCTCGCCCCCTCTTCCCTCGCGCTCTCCGACTTCCTCGCTTCTTCGCTCTTCGCCTCCCGCGCTTACTCGATACACCAGTCACGCGCCATACTTGTCGATCTCAACCCCGTTCCGCACCCTCTCCCCCGACCCCCCCCCCCCAGTTCTCCCGCACCCTGGGCGCTGGCGGCGTGGCTGTGCCGCGCGACGAGATCCGCCCGCCCGCAGTGCTGATGCGCGCACTGGCGCACCTCGTGCGCATCGTTGGGGGGGAGGGGACTGGCGCAGGCCACGGCGGAGGGCGGGGCGCGGAGCGCGGGGCGGTGGTGCTGGGCGAGGGGCGCATGAGCGAGAGCGTGTACGAGTTTGTGAGCGACCGCATGCGCGGCATGCGGCAGGACATGGCCATGCAACGCATCCATGGCGCCCAGGCCGTGCACCTGCTCGCACCCATGGTGCGTTGTGTGTGGGGGGAGAGAGGTGGGGTGGGGGGAGCGACAAGTGTTTGGAGTGAGGGAGCTTGGGCTGAAAATCACCATCCTCTTTCTCGTCCCATCCCCATTTCCATCCCCATCCCCATAACAGGTTCGCTTCCATGCAGCAGCAGCATACGAGCTCGCCACGGCCCCTCCCCAGGCAGCCCCTGCAGCCGCGCGAGAGGCAGGGACTGCTGCTGCGGGCACGACAGGCAGGGGTGGCAGTGGTGGGGGCAGCAGTGCAGCGTGGAGAGGGAAGGGTGGGGGCAGAGGCGAGGAGGTGGCATCAGGCGCAGGCAAGAGAGGCACTATCACTTCCACCTGTGTCCCGTCGTCGCCCTCACCGTCAGCGGTGCATCGGTTTGACGCGCATCTGAATCTGAAGCATCTGGCGGAGGCGCTGCGCAGCCTGCTCTTCGCCTTCTCCACGTGCCGCCACCATGCCGCCTCTGCCCATGCACGCAGCTCTGCACCCAGCAGCAGCAGCACCGCCACACGCGGCACGAGCAGCAGCGGTGGCGTGTGCACGCGCACAGGAGCAGCCACGGACCAAGGCGGTGGGGTGGAGGGGGGTGAGGCGGTGGATACCTGGGGCGATGACTCGGGGTCAGTTGCAGATGCGCAGGGCGTGAGGAGGGCAGCGAGAGGCGCAGCGCTGCAAGGGGCAGGAGCAGGTGGGAGGAACGAGGAGGAGAAAGCGGTGGAGAGCTGGGAGGAGAGAGAGGAGGAGACGTTGGAGGGGGGTCGGGTGGGAAGTACAGCTGGAATGGCAGCGGTGGAGGCTGGTGGTGGAGGTGGTGGGGAGGAGGTGGAGGAGGAGGATGAGGAGGATGAGGAGGGAGAGTTCACGTCGCTGTATGTGATACTGCACATGGCGCCTCACTCGCACATGCCCACGTGCGAGTCCCTGGCGCCCATGCTCTCCTCCCTGCGCCCCTCCCTCCTGCGCTCCCCTCACATGCGCCTCGCCCTCTCCCTGCTGCGGTGCGCCCTCCTGCTGGGTGATGGGGGGTTGGGGAGGGCGATGGGGGAAAGGAACGGGGCAGGGAAAGGCGGGTGGGTACAAGACATGGTGGGCCCGGGAGAGCATGGTGCAACGAGAGGGTGTGGAAGAAGAGAGGGAGCAGAAAGATGGGGGGATTGCAGTGAGGGTTTTAGGTGGTGATGCAGAAGGGGCCTTGATGTCAGCAGCTGGAGTTGCGTTGAAGCCATTTCCCCATCACTGGCCAGTGCACTTACCCATCCTTCTCTCCCACACTTGCTTCGTTTGTCCAGTTGCTACAGGACAAACAACGCCATCCGCTTCTTCCGCCTTGTGAGGCAGCGAGCTACGTACCTTCAGGCGTGTCTGCTGCACTTTCACTTCACTGCGGTCTGTGCTCTGCCCTGCTCTACTCTACCCATCCCTGCTGAATCGTCCTGCTCTCTTTCACACACCACTCCACTAATGTCAGCATCACAGAATCTGTTACCCCTGCACCAACTCACGTCCCCACGTCCCTCACCCACCTGTTTCCCTCGTCCGCTGTCCCCCACCCTCCCAACGCCCCATGCCCGTTCTTCCCAATCTCTGCAGCTGCGCTCGGTGTTTCTTAAAGCAATGCATGCGGCAGGGTACCGCCAGCACCCCATCCCTCTGCACCACCTTGTACCGCTCCTCCTCTTGGTCCGTTGCGCCTCCGCTCCCTATCCCCAACCTTCACTCTCCACTCTCTACTCCGCCCCTCTTTTTGCCGCACTCCACTGTCACCTTTAGCTACCTTCAATCTTCCTCTTCACTCCTACCTCCACCCTCATGCTGTGGGCCATTCACCCCCTTGATGTCCATCCATCCCTCTCCACCCTTCTTCTTTCCACACCAGGATTCAGAGGAGCAGGTGCAGGCCCTGTGTCGGCAGCTGGGCATGCCCCTCACCCCTGTGGACGCCTCCCCGCCCTCCCACGTGCCTGCCTCTGCCCCACCATCCCTCGCACCAGCCTCCCCCATGGCCCTGGTGCCTCGGGAACCCCTGCACCCAGCAGTGCCAGCAGCGGTGGGGGAGGGCAGTGGCGGCATGATGCCGTGCAGTGTGGTGGACGCTAAGAGAGTGGGCTTTCGCCTTGCCTCGCTCCCTGCTCCCATGTAGGCATCCTCTGCTGCACCTGGGTTTGCAAGTCAACATGATTGTGCCTCACAGACTCAATCTGAAACCAGTAGCTTTGGTGGTGTGGTGGTGCCTCTGCCAAACCCAACCCTTCATATTTAACCATGATGAATTTCATATCTGCTAATGTACGGTATAACTTCTCTATCTGCTAACATGGTAAACAACAATGCCTACATCTACAAGTGAATAATAAGTCAAGTTGGTGTCTGTGTGTCACTTGCAGCCTTAATCTGTTGGGAGTGATGGACCCTAGCTGCTTGTGTGCCGCACCAGCGGTTGATGTGCTGCAGCACGTGTGGCAGTGAGAGCAACACACGAGTGCTGGCCATGGCATGGGCGGGAGCGGCCACGGAGTGTCACTCTATGGCATGTCCAACTCGCTGCGAGGCTGCACACACAAGGGGAAGAGACAGCACACGAAGGAGGGGAACGAGGGAGATGGTGAGCGAGATGTGATGCTGGTGGGGAAGGAAAGAGAGGAACAGCACAGCAGTGCGTGCACTGCAACACAGTTACTGTGGCGCTTGCAGATCACTGGGCAACCCGGTTGTAACATACCTGCACTCTGGATATATTACAAGCTGCAACGTGCAGCACACACCACAGCTTAATCCATGCCCGTGCGTATGACGCATGCCCCATGCACCACACACCAAGCAGCATGTGGTTGCAACCCACCGTGGCGAGCAGCAGCAGCAGCCAGGCGTGCAGCAGCAGCCAGTAGGCGGCCACAGCGATGCGCATGAGGGGCCGCGACATGAGCACTCGCCCCGTTGACACACTGCCCATGGTGGCGGCACACGTGGCAGGGCGCATGGGGCACACGGGCGACCATGGGGAGTGGTCAGGCAAGTGGACGTGGGGTATGGATGCTGGATAGAATGGGATGAGCGGGTGCTGAAGGGGAGTGAGTAGAATACAGGTGACAGGGCAGTGGGATGGGAATGGGGAAGTGGAGGTGACGCAATATCATTGCAGGGGGGTAGAGAATGGGGCAGGCGGCGGAGGAGGAGGTGAGGCACGGAAGTGCATGTGGGGGAGGCAAGGACGGGAGTGCGTACAAGAGACGGTCGATGGTGCGAGCAGCCGAGTTGAGGGGCCGAGGTAGAGAGCGGAAGGCAGTCACTATGGGCGTGAATCCTTGCACTGCAACGGTCAGGGGTCCATTGGGGGGGGCACAGAAGAGCGACAGGAGAAGATGTATCTTCACACACAGACTTACATCCGACGTAGAGTGCAGGGCTGAGCAGCTAGGTCAGAAAAAGAGAGGAAACGGCAGAGGGAGGAGCGGGGTGAGAGAGGAACATGGATAAGCCGCAGAGAGAGCAAGGAGATGCATGTTACGCCCATAAGCACTGCCACGCTAAGGGTTGGTTGCCTGCCACGCATGGGTCCCCTGGCAGCACAGCACCTTCATCGTCGCCCCGTGCATGTGTGGCCGCCTCAATGTCCACATGGACTGCTGCCGATGCCGCACCAGCAGCCGCCGCTGAGGGGGACGAGGAGGATGAGAGCGGGCGCAGGTTGCTGCTGGGGAGCGCAGCAGGGGAGGCCGTGGAGGCAGAGGCAACAGCGGGGGAAGGGGCTGCACGAGAGACGAGAGGCGGCGAGAATGGGGTGTGGGCAGGGCCAGGCTGGGGTGGCCGCTTCGCGGGTCGCTCGCCCTCCCTCTCCCGCTCCCGGTTGTCCCTGGGTGGCTCCTGTGATCGTGGCTGCTGCTCCCTCTGCCGGTGCTGCACATGGTGTCATAAACAAAGAGGTTGGTGGGAAATGAGCACAGAATGATTGCTCCAAAAGATAAAAGCGCAGGGACTGTAGGCCATCCAGCAAAGGCGCACAACCACATGGAATTAACAATACTGTGTGCAAGCCCTTGAGTGCAAGCACAGTGCCCTGCACCCCGTACACTCACACTGTCGTCTGTCTCCGACCTCGACTCCCCTGAGCCTGCCTCCATGCCCCCTCCTGCACGCCTCTGTGTCTCGGCACTGTGCTCGCTGCAGGCAGCCAGGGAGTGGCGCAGCTCCTCCAGTGCCAGCAGCAGCTTCTCTCTCTCCCCACTGGCGTGTCCCTTCTCCACCAGCAGCGCCTCTATCTCGCCCATCAACCCCTCCCTCTCCGCCACCAGGCCCTCCCGCTGCACCAACACCTGCTCCCTCTCCTCTGCTAAAGCATCTCTCTCCTTCATCAGCACGTCCCTTTCACCAACCAGCACATCCCTTTCACCAATCAGCACATCCCTTTCACCTAGTAACATGTCCCTCTCACCAATTAACACATCCCTTTCACCAGCAATAAAATCTCTTTCACCCATCAACATATCCCTTTCCGCCCTAATCTCATCCCTCTCTGCTCTAATCTCATCCCTCTCTGTCCTGATCGCATCCCTCTCTGTCCTCAATTGCTCGTTCTCTGTCTGCAGTGCCTGTGCACGCGCCTCTATGTCACCCATGCCCTCCTGCACCCCCGCAAACTCCTTTGCCGCCCCCACCTGCTGCTCATGCTCGTGCCGCTCCTCCTCACGCTGCTGCAGAAACAAAAGCGCCACACAAGGATTTATTCAGAAAGAGGAAAGATAGTGGAACAAGAAGCTTCCAGAAGAGCAACAGATTCGAACGGAGCGCAAGGCATCCAGCACTCACCACCTGTGCTGCACCCGTGGTCGCTCCACTCGCCCTCAGCGCCTTCTCCACACCACCATCGCTCCCTGTAACCACCAGTCCAGCTGCAGGCCTCTCTTCGCCTCCTGCTCCAGCTGCAGCAGCAGCAGCAGCGAGGGCAGCGTCGAGTTTGGCTGTGACCTCCACCAGTTGAGCCTGCTGTGCCTCCACCTGCCCCTGGAGCACCTGCACCTCCTCTCTCGCCTGCCTCCTCTCCTCCTCCCACTGCCGCACGGCAAACTTTGCCTTTTGCAACTGCCCTTCCACCTGCATGCGTGCAGAGGTGGGAGGAATAAGGTACGGGGGATAAGGGTGCAAGGAAATCGCATGGCACAGGAAACACAAAGGCACGCGTGGCAGCACAGGGGTGAGACGGGCATGGCGCATGCATGCTGCACGTGGTACTGAAGCACAAGGGCAGCGGTAGGTGCGGAACGTGTGGGTGGAACGGGGACGTGAGAGGAGCCCACCTCTTCCACGCGCTGGGAGGCCGCACCAAGGCCCTTCTCCGCCTCCACTCTCCGCTCCTCCGCTCGCTGCCCCTCCACTGCCCTCCTCTCACTCTCCTCCCTCCACCTCTCCGCCTGCTCCGTTGCTGCCGCCGCCTGCTGCTGCTCCTGCGCCAGTGCTGATTACAGGAGGGCGGAGGAGGAGAGGTACACAGAGAAAGCAAGCAGAGCAAGCGGCACAGGTTGAGGTCATGGGGAGAGGGCACTCATGGTGAGTGGCAGCATGGCCCTAGAAACAATGCAGAGAAGCTGTGGACATGTGGGGCACACGGAACCATAGCACCTCGACAAGGCTGAGACCCAGGGCATAGGACGGGCTTCTGAGCTGCCAACGAAGCAGGGCGAATGGTGTTGGTGAGTGGGCCGTTACATCTGATCGGGAGTGATAGGAATGGTGCCGGGAGCGTAATACCACCCAGCCACTCACCTTGCTCCAGTGCAACCACTTGCTGCGCGCTGCTGGCCCGGCCTCGCTCTGACTCCTCCATCTTGCTCTGCCACTCCGCCACACATGCCGCCATCGCCTCCTCTGCTGCCTGCCTCTGCTGCTGCGCCTCCCTCTCCAGCTCGCCCACCCGCTCCTCCAACACCCCCACTCTCCCGCATGCACTCGCCTCCCTCCCCTCCACCTCCTGTAGCTTCTCACGAAGTTCTCTTGACTCGTGCCGAACCTGCTCCAGCTCATCCACTGCCTTCGCCACCTCAGCCTGCGATTGAGCCAGCCTGTCCTGGGCGGCAGCCAGCTCAGCCTTGAGTGCAGTCACCTCAGGCTCCACCTTCTTCCGGGCGTCCTCCTCCGCCTTCCTCATCTTCTCCACTGCCTTCTTCTTTATGTTCTCCTCCCGCCTCTTCCCTTCCTCCTCCTTCTTCTTCACCTCCTCCCTCAACCGCCCCACCTCTGCCTCCAGCTCGCCCACCCGTGCACTCGCCCCCTCTCCGCGGCTCCCCTCCCCCTCCTTCTCCGCCTGCATGCCCTTCACCAAGTCCTCCAGTCGCCTCCTCTCCGCCTCCGCTGCGTCCACCTGCACCTTCCATGTGGCCAACTCCTCCTGTGCACCACTCACCTGCTGCTCTGCCTCCGCCCTCACCCTGCTCGTCTCCTGCTGTGCTCGCTCCACCGCACCCTTCAAATCCCCCACCTCTTTCTCAAGCGCCGTCACCTCGCCCCTCAACCGCCCGTTCTCTTCTGCCTCTGTGCCTGCCCTGCCCTGCAGCTGCTGCACCTCGCCCTGCAGCGCCTGCACCTGGGCCTGTGCCGCCTCCAGCTGTTGCTGCAGTGCCGCCACCGTCCGTTCAGCGGTCAGGCGAGCGTCCTCCATGGCTTTGCCCTTGCGCACCGCCTTGTGCAGCTTCTCCCGCACCGCCGCCACCGCTGCCTCCGCCTTCGCCGCCTCCTCCTTCCACCGCCCTGCGTCCGCCCCCGCCGGCGCTTTGCCACCTCCCCCCTTCGCCTCCGCTGTGTTGGGTAGTGTGTCTGCTGTTCCATTGCCTGTCCCATGCATACAAATCCCAAACCCAATATCACAAGAGCATAGAGCGAGCACAAAGGGATAGTGGCAAGACAAGTGAGAAGATTGTCGAGTCATGCGGCATGTGCAAAAAAAATACCAGGGCATAAGCACAACCGAACGGCATGGCAACAGTGGCACTACCCACCTGCTGGCGCTGCCTTGGTGTGTTGCAGCTGCTGCAGCTGCCCCTCCAGCTCCACCACCTTGGCCTCTGCACCCACCACCTTGCCTCGCAGCTCCTCGGCACTCGTCTCAGCGGCCTCCCTCGCCGCCACAGCAGCATGCACCTCGCTCACAAGCCGCTCCACCTGCTGCTCCTTCTCCCGCACGCGCTCCTCTGCATCCCGCAATGCCTGCTGCACTACCTCTGCCTCTGCCGCCCCATGCTGCCCATCCCCCTGCCCTGCACTCTGTGCTGCAAGCTCCTCAGCCCTCGCTGTGGCAGCGGCCGCTGCGGCCTGTAGAGCTGCTGCCTGGGTCTGAAGCCCCTCAACCTCCGCCCTCAGCTTCTCACATCCCTTCTCTGCCTCATCGCATGCACGCTGTGCCGCCTGCCACTCCTCCTCCTTGCGCTTCACCTCGCCATTCAGGTCCTCCGCCTTCTGTCTCACTTGCTGCAGCTGCTCCACCACCGATTCCTTCTCCCTCATAATCTCACCTTCCCTCCTCTCCCACGCTGCCTGCATGCCCGCCCACTCCTCACTAACTACTCGCCTCTCCTCCTCCCATGCTCTACACTGCTCTTCCTTCGCCACCAGCGCCCGCTCCGCTGTGCTCAGCCGTGCCTCAAGCCCCTCCATCGCAGCACCTCGCCTCTCGCCCTCCATCCTCCGGCTCCTCTCCTCCTCCAGCAGTGCCTCCACCTCGCCTATCCGTCGCCTGCATTCCACCACCTCGCCTTCCTTCGCCTGCACCTCCTTCTGCAGCCGTGTCCTCTCCTCCTCTGCCGTCCGTTCAGCGGTCAGCCTTGCGTCCTCCATGGCCTTGCCCTTGCGCACCGCCTTGTGCAGCTTCTCCCGCACCGCCGCCACCGCTGCCTCTGCCTTCTCCGCCTCCTCCTTCCACCGCCCTGCCTCCGCCTCCGCCTCTGCCCGTGCCTTGCCCGCCCCGCCCTCTGCCTCCTGCAGCTGCCCCGTCAATTGCTCTACCCGACCCTCCAGCTCCTTCACTGCGCCCTCCAGTCGCCCCTTCTCCTCTTTCTCAGCGTCCCTCTCCTCTGCCACTGCTCTCTGTGCGTCCCTCGCAGCTCCACATTCCACCTCCAGTGCCGCAATGGACTTGCGTGCTTCCTCCACCTCGCCCTGCACTCTCATCACTGCTGCTTCCAGTTCATCCTTCTCCATCTGCACTCTCTCCCGCTCCTCTCTCACTCTCTCCCTCTCCTCTTCTGCTGCAGCAAGTGCAGCCTTCACTGTATCTCTCTCGCTCTCCAGAGCCAAAACCGATTCCTTCAACTCTGTCACTTCTCCATGGAGCTTCTTCAGTGCCCCATCAAGTTCAACCCGCTCCTCCATCAACCGGTCTCTCTCTGCTCCCGTTTCAGCACCAGCAGCTTTCACTGCCTCGCTCTCCTTCTGCACCGCTGCAATCGCCTCCTGTAAGCCTGCCACCTCTGCTTGCAGCTGTCTCACCACTGCCTGCTCCGCCTCCACACGCGCCTGCAAGCCTGCTTCCACCATCGTTGCAGCAGCTCCCACCTGCTCCTGCAGCCTCGCCACCTCTGCCTCCAGCGCGGCCCTGCTCGCCTCCACCGTTGCCTGTGCCTGGCACCGCTCCTCCACGTCCTTTGCATGCTCGCCCCTCACCCGCTCGACCTCCGCACACAGCTCTCGTGCCTTCTCCTCCAGAGCTGCCACCTGCGCCCTCAGCTCTGACTCCTCTGCTCGCCATGACGCCTCTGCCTGCTGCCTCTCCTCCTCCATCGTCCGTAGTTTAGCGTCCGCCTCCTCTTGCACCTTTGCTACCTCTTGCTTCACCCCCACCTCCTTCTCCTCCTCCACCCGCCGTCTTTCCTCTTCCTTCTCCTTCTCCCTCTCCTTTCTCTCTGCTTCTCGTTCCGCCTCCCTCTCCTTTTCCTTCTCTCTCTCAACCTCTCGCTCTCGCCCCCACTCTGTCTCTTTCGCCTCCATCTCCCTCCTCACAGCCTGCACCTCCTCTCGCAGCCCCTCCACCACCTCACCTGTCCTCGCCACCTCTCCCTGCACCTCTGCAAGCCTCTCCTCAACTGCCTTCTTCTCTCTCTCCACCTCTTCCAAAGCCTCCCGCACTTCTCCCAACCTCTGCTCACCCGCCTCTCGCTCCCTCTCAGTCTCCTTCCTCGCCTCCTCAGCCGTCCCCTTTGCCTCCTCCACAGCTCTCTCCAACTCCGTCACCTGCACCTTCACCGCCTGCACCTCGCTCTGCGCCTCGCTCACGCGCCTCTCAGCCTCTTCCCTCGCCTGCTCTGCTTCCTCCCTCGCCTTCTTCACAGCCGCAGCCACCACACTCTCCCTCTCCGCTTCCGCCCTCGCCAAAGCTGCCTCGCTCGCCTCAACCTGCTTCTTGAGCGTCTTCACCTCGCCCTCCGCCTCATTCACGCGCTTCTGCAGTGCATCCCTCTCCGCCCTCACCTTCGCATCTCCTCCGCCACCCTTCTTCCCCTTCTTCCCGCCCCTGTCCCCCGCCTCGCCCTCCAGGCGGGCAATCTCCGCCTTGAGCTTCTTCACCTCGCTACCCAGCATGTCGTTGCGCTCCTTCAGCCGTGCCACGTGCTTCTCCTTCTCCTCTAACTGCATCCGCAGCCCCCTCTCCGCCTTGCCCACCGCCTGCTGCTCCTGTACCACCTCCTCCCCACCACCGCGCTCACTCTGCCCGCCACCCGCCTTCTTCAGCTCCTCAACCTGCGCCTCAGCCTGCTCGCGCTTCTCCTTCTCCCTGCCCAGATCTTCCTTGAGATCACTCGCCATCTGCCTCGCCTCTGCCATCTCCCTCTCCTTCGCCCCCACCACCTCCTGCACTGCTCGCAGCTCCTCCTGCAAGCGCACCACCTCCTGCTGCTTGCCCTCCGCCTCGCCACTCGCTGCCCGCACGCTCTCCTCCATCTCCCCCACCTGCCTCTCCATCTCCGCAACCCTCTCCTCTGCGCGCTTCTTCTCCCCCTCCAGTCGCTCCACCTCCTCCTGCAACGTTCTCAAGCGCGCTGCACTCTCGACCACCTCCTGCTCCATCTCGCTCTGCCTCTGCTCCGTTGCCACCCTCCTCGCCTCCTCCTCAGCAGCCTTATCCGTCATTGCCCGCACCTCGCGCGCCCTTTCCGCCGCACTCTCTTCCACCGTCGCCTTCGCCCGCTCCACGTCCTCCCTCAATCCCTCCGCCTCCCGCCTCGCCGCGTCCCTCTCAGCAACCGTGGCAGCAGCAGCCTGCTGTGCATCACCCACCTGCTGCCTCACACTCTCCACCTCCTGCTCCAGCGCCACTACCCTCGCCTTCGCCTCCTCCCGCTCAGCCTCCACTGCGCCCAGCGCCTCCCTATGCTGCTCCCTAGCAGCCTCTACCTCAGCAACTGCTTCACTGAGTGCCGTGTCTGCTGCTGCCTTGAGAGCGCTCATCGCCTCCAGGGCATCTGCTGTCTCCTTCACCTCCGCCTGCAGCGCTGCCACCCGCCCAGCCGCTTCCTCCTGCCCGCTGCCTGCTGCCTGCGCCTCCGCTGCATGCTGCTCCGCCTCTGCCTGCAGTCGCGCCACCTGCGCCTCCATCTCCGCTAACCGTGCCTGCACCACACGCATGGGAGGGGCATGAGACGCAGAAGAATGCTGAACATGAGTACTTGGGTCGGCTGGCGAGCAGAGCAATAGAGGCATGCGCGCATGGAGAACGGAAGAGAAGTGTGGCTGGCAACAGAGCGAGCATGCTTCACTCCCCTGGGCTGCCTCTCCACACTAACACCTCCAGGTATTCACAGCCCACCACGGTGACCTCAAGCCAGGCCTGCAGGCAGGGCTAGTGGAGCAAACTGGATGTACATGCGTGAACGCAAGTGGGAGCCTCCACTTCCCCGTGCACACTGCCTCCTCCGCACCCCACATGTGCCCCCTTCATGCATCTCACCTCGGACTCCGCCAGTGCAGCTCTCAGCTGTGCAGCCACGCCCTGCTCCTCCACCAACTGCCTCTCCTTGTGCGCCACCTCCTCCTGCCGTGCCTCCCTCTCCGCCTCCACCGCGCCCTCTGCTCTCTCCCGCGCCTGCACTGCCTCCTCCACCGCCTGCTCTCTCCCCCGCCCCTCCTCCACCAGCCGTGCCACCTCCGCCTCCAGGTTCCTCACCTTCTCGCCGCCGCCGCCGCCGCCAACCTCTGCCCCCCTCGCCGCCGCCTCTGCCTCGCCCACAACCCTCAGCTGCTCGCGGTCCCGCTCGCCCTCTTCCACTCGCGCCTGCACGCCCTCCGCCTCCCTCTGGAGTGCCTGCACCTCTCCTCGCGCACTCTCCGCGGCCGCCCGCGCCTCCACCACCTGTGCGCGCAGCTCCGCCAAGTCTACCTCCAGGGCGTCACCCCTGGCCTTGGCAGCCCCACCCTCCTCCGCCAGAGCCTCTGCGCGGGCCTCTGAAGCAACCGCTCGCTCCGCCAAAGCCGCCGCCTCCTCTCTCTGCTTCTCTGCATCGTCTCGCCCTGCCTGCACTTGTTCTCGCAACTGCTGCACCTCTTGCTCCACCGCAGCCATCTCCTCCACCTTCGCCTGCACAGCTCTAGCATGCTCCTCTGCTGCTTGCCTTGCCTCCTCCACCTCCCCGCGTGCAGCATGCACCTGCGCCTGCAGCTCGCCCACCTCGCACTCCAGCACACGCACTCGCTCACTCCACTCCTCCGCCGCCCTCCCCATCTCCGCGCGCATCCCCTCCACCTCCTTCGCCAGCGCATCCGCCTGCGCCTGCCCTGCCTGCGCCTTGCCCTGCCACTCCGCGCTCTGCTCCTCCGCGCGCCTCACAGCCTCCTCCAACTCGCGCCTCACCCTTTCCGCCTCGCCCTGTACCTCCGCCATCGCCGCCTGAGCGCGCTCCAGCTCCTCCCGCGCGCGCTCCTCCTCTCCCTTCGCCTGCTGCGCCTCCCCCTGCGCCTTCGCCACCGCTGCTGTCAGCGCCACCACCTGCTCTTCCGCGCGCCTCACCTGCTGCGCCGCCTCCTCCTGGCCCTCCGTGCCTGAGTGCCCCTCGCTGAGGTGCAGGAGCTGCGTCTGAGCGTCCTTGAGCTTGGTCTTAAGCTCGTCTCTCTGCTTCTCCATCTTCTTCCCCATCGTCATCGCCTTGCTCAGCCGCTCCCGCGCCTCGCCCTTCTCCTTCTCCGCGCGACTCACCTCCGCGCGCAGCTCCTGCACCTCCTGCTCGCGCGCGCCCGCGCCCCGCGCCACCTGCGCGGACACCCGCTCTGCTGCATCCAGCAGCCCTTCCATGCGGTCGTCCACCCATGCCTCCATGCCGCCCCACGTCCCCACCGCGCCCTCGCCCTCCCCCTCGCTCTCCGCGCCGTTGCTGCCTGCGTCCTTGCTGCCGCCAGCAACCGCCGTGGCAGCGGCGAGGGCGGAGGCGAGGTTGGCGGAGAGCGCAGCGAGGTGCGGGCGCATGTGCGCCTGCAGGGACGCCAGGCGCTCGCGCACCTCCTCGCCCTGCTGCGCTGACTGCCGCACTGCCGCCTCCGCTGCTGCCAACCGCGCCTCCAACTCCCGGCGCTCCTCTGCGCACACACATATGCATGCACGGGCACACGCATCAGGAGGGAACGCGGAAGGCTGAGAGGGCAATAAGAGGAGCAGAGCATGAAGGCGTGGAACCAGGGAGAACGAGAGGGGGAAGTGAGAGCGCACGCATGGTGATGAGGCAAGAAGAGGATGCAGCGCCACACGTGGCGGGCAGCGGAGCACGCACCCAAGGCAGCAGCCAGCTTTCCCTCCGCCTCCTTCTCCCGGCGCACAGCAGCGTCCGCGCGCGTCTTGGCCTTGCTGGCGTCGCCCTCGAGCGACAGCCCCTTGATCTCCGACGCCGCCAGCTTCTTCCCCACCTCGCGCGCCTTCTGCTCCGCCTCCTTGGCGCGCCTCTCCGCGCCACTCAGCTCCTCGCGCAGCGCCGCCTGCTCCGCCACGCGCCTGCGCTCCGCGGCGTCGATCTCGCCCATCATTTCCTGCTGCACGCGCACCATGCGCACCGCCAGCTCCTCCTCCATCCGCGCCAGCCGCTCCCGCGTCTCCGCGTGTGCCGCCTTCTCCGCCGCCAGCTCGCCGCCCGCCGCCTGCAGCGCCTGCTCCTTGCCCGCCACGGCCTCGCGCAGCGAGTCGCGCTGCTGCACCGCCTCCTTGCCGCGCTTGATCGCCATCTGCAGCTTCTCCCGCAGCACCCCCACCCGCTCCTCCGCCTTGCTCTGCTCCGCGCGCGCCTCCCCCACCGCTGCCTTCGCCGCCTCCGCCTCCGCCTTGATACGCTGCGCCTCCGCCTCTGCCTCCTGCAGCCGCGCCTGAAGGCTTGCCACGTCAGCATCTGGAAAGAGTGACTGGGAGGCGTCGTCGTTGGCGGGCGGCACGTGGTGCTCGGCGGCGTGGTGCCTGAGCTCCTGCAGCTTCGCCTCTAGCGCGTCCCTCTGTGGCTTGTCCAACGCCGCCTGTGGGGACAACATGCACGCACACACACACACACACACACACACACACACACACACACACACACACACACACGCACGGCACACACGGCACACACGGCACACACGCGCACACGGCAAACCTCCCAGGAATGGTGGTTAAAGAAATGCTGTCAGGACGAGGCTTGAGAAGGGGGCAGGAGGGGGAACGGGGCGGGGGGATAGGGAGGGGAGTGGGGGGGTGGGTTGCAGAGGGGCACGACATGCAACAAGCACATATCCCAAGCACCAGCCCCACTCCATTCCCCATCCCCCATCCACATTTCCTTCCCCCATCCGCTCAACCACCCTGGCCCCGGCCCCCGCGCCACCCTGTTCCCCCCACTACCCCCCATGCGCGCACCTGCGCGATGAAGCCCTGCGCCATGCTCACGAACGCGCGGCTGCGCGCCACCAGCGCCGCCGTGCGCTGCCCGCTGCTGCCGCCGCTGCGCACGCTGGACGGCGACCCCGTGGGCGTCTGGAAGTCGCCGTCGCCCGCCGCGTCCTCGCCGTCCGATGGCGCAAAATCGACGGACACGGGCGCGAGAGATGGCGGGACGTCCATGGCTGGCGATGCGGATGCGGAAGATGCGGCAGCATTGGCTGCGGAAGCAGAGTCCGATGGATCGAGGGGGGCTCCGTCGCTCGCCCTGGACACGTCGACCACTGCGTCGGGTTTGGCCGCCGGATCGTGCTGCTGCTGATGTTGCTGCTTCTGCTGCTGCTTCTTGCGAAACTCCTCCAGCTGCCAGAGATCGGGGGAAGAGAGGCGAGCGCACGCACGACAGGGCAAGGGAGAAGCATCATTCACGGATTGGGTTACAAGACACGTCCATGGATGCACGACTGCAGTCGCTGACATGGCTTCTGCGCGAATTTAATGCGCGCAGCGGTGTGAGGGAGTGGCCGACGCGAGCAGCAATGGGAATGAGACAAGATGATCAACGCGTGATGTCGAATTGACGGGAATGGGGGTACGGCGGATAGGCGTCAATGCAGGGCGATACAAGGAGCTGCAAGGGCCGGCGCACGCACCCGTTTCTTGCCGGCGGTAAGCAGTTCCTTTCTACCCTTGGTAGACTCCATGTCCCATTCAAATCACAGTTCCCACCACAGCAATCGCGCAAGGTGCCGGATTTACGCGTGCGTCGGGCGTGTGATCATTCCACCTGCGCAGACGACGCTGCAATTACCAGCAGATTCCGATGCCGCTCGCAATGTCGTACCTTCCTACCCACAATTTAAAGCTCGCGTCTCATATTTCTACTATCCAACCAAGTGTTAAACGGTTGGAATTTGGTAACAGCAACATCCCCTGGAGAGTACAAACATCCCAACAACTCCTACCCTCGGTTTCTGTTCCTGTGTTTCCCGCCAACCTTGCTGTGTGCATCTCGAGCTTACCTCTCGGATAAACCCGTGTTGTGTCAGCAGAGTACGGTGCATGAAACTTATAATCACATAATACAATGTACAGTGAAGAAAGAAGCGCAATTGCACTCTCCAAAGCTCACACTTAGGTGTGAACGCTATGATCCAAATATCGATAGGTGTCCCACTGACCAGCTCGTGCCCCACATTCATATTGTGGTAGGTAGATTACTTCTACGCCACAAGCAATGTCAGAATTCTTCTTGTTGGCCCAGAATCCCTTCAAGCACAGGCCAGATGCGAACCCAAAACACTCGCGAATTGAACAGCCCGACTGCCAGCAGCAGCATAGCGTACACTGCCATCAGGTTCACACACGCGTCACGCCGCCCTCCATGCCCTCGCCTGCACACCTCTCTCCCTGGCGCAAATGTGCCCCTGCCATGCACCGCTTGACCAGAAACGGCATTGCCTTGCCTCACGTCTCTGCTCCCCAGCCCATCACCAGCCCTTCTCCCCATCCCCTCGCCTCCCTCAACCACCTCACTTAATGCCGAAACGCCTTCCCTCAGCACACTAGCTGGTCCTGCGGCCCCACCTGTTGCTGTGCCTGCATCCCTTGGCATTCCAGAGCACTGCGCTGCTGACTGGCTTTCCATGGCACGTGTGCCTATCCCCGTGCCACCACGCACCACACTCTCACACACTCCACAGCTCTGCCCTCCGCATTCCGCCCTGCCCCGCTCTCGTGAGTCCAGCACACATGCTGCTTCACCAGACGCAGCAGTGGCAGCTGGCAAGGAAGCCAGGTGCGCGGCACAGGAGGGTTTATCTAGCAAGCGTTGCTGAGTGCAGGGGAGGGAGGACGGCAGAGGAGTGGAGGAGGCAGCAGCAGTATCTAACACTGAGGCGGGTGAGCCTGCATGGACTGATGGAACTGACGAGGAGCCAGGAGAGACACTTGGTGATGGCAACGCTGCTGCTGCTGGTGGTGATGCTGATGCCGGAACAGTGTGTTGCACAGGTGACCCGGCAACTAAGGGCGGTGAGGGGTGCAGTGGAGGGGTGGCAGCAGGGGCAGTGGTGTAGACCATGATGTAGCGGATGCGCAGCATGCAAGGGTTCTCCACCACCACGTATGTGCCCAGCTGCTGCTGCTGCCTCTCTCCTACAGCCTGCTTCTCTGCGCCTTGCTGTGATTCCACCTTCCCACAAGCAGGAGCAACAGGTGAGGGGGCGGAGCATCTGACGCCATGGCCTGTGATGACTTCACACAGCAGCACAAAGCGCGGTGCCGCACCCAGCTCAGACCACTGCCACCCACCCAGGGCAGGGGAGAGCGGGCCGGTGCTTGATGAGGGGGGAAGAGAAGGCGGGGCAAGGGAGGGGAGTGCGTGAGTGGCGTCGGCGGTCTGTGAGAAGGTGAAGGCGACGGTGGGGTCGGTGGAGAGGTAGATGCCCTCCCCGTGCATGCTGCCATTGCGCTGCAGTGCCGTGCGCGACAGGTTCAACAGCCCTGCGCCAGGGCCGGGGAGGCGAGGGGAGGGTGCAAAGTGCGGTCATCAACGCAAAGGAGATATTCGAGCAGGCCAGAGGCGGGGGCAGAGGCATCTCAGGAAGGCATTGAGGATACAGAAAGGAAGTGGGCACGTGAGGGGCATGGGACAAGAGGAGGTGGGGGCTTTTGTGCGAATGCGAGTGAGTGGTGGTGGTGGAGAAAGGATTGGCAGGGCAGCGGTGTGTGGGGGATCAATACCGCAGCGCAGGATGCCGTGCATGTTCTCCGATGGGGTGCCGTGGAACGCCATGATGCTTCCATGCGCCCTCGCCATCGCCTCAAACCCATCCCCGCTGCCATTGCCGCTGCTGCTGCCACTGCCCCCTCCCATGCCTCCAGCACCCGTGGCCCCTACCGGGCCATGTGCAGTGGCAGTGGGTGGCGACGATCCCACGAGCTGGAAGAAATGGGGCGGACAAGTGAGGCATCGCAAGGCAGAGGGGCACAGAGTGGGAGCATGGGTGCAAGAGAATGAGGCATGCAGGAAGCTGAGAGACGTGTACGGGCACACAGTGTGGATGAACAACCACAAGGGAGATGCAAGGCACACGAGGAAAGAAGCAACCTCCAGCAAGCCCCACCTCCAGCAAGCCCCACCTCCAGCAAGCCCCACCTCCAGCAAGCCCCACCTCCAGCAAGCCCCACCTCCAGCAAGCCCCACCTCCAGCAAGCCCCACCTCCAGCAAGCCCCACCTCCAGCAAGCCCCACCTCCAGCAAGCCCCACCTCCAGCAAGCCCCACCTCCAGCAAGCCCCACCTCCAGCAAGCCCCACCTCCAGCAAGCCCCACCTCCAGCAAGCCCCACCTCCAGCAAGCCCCACCTCCAGCAAGCCCCACCTCCAGCAAGCCCCACCTCCAGCAAGCCCCACCTCCAGCAAGCCCCACCTCCAGCAAGCCCCACCTCCAGCAAGCCCCACCTCCACCAAGCCCCACCTCCACCAAGCCCCACCTCCAGCAAGCCCCACCTCCAGCAAGCCCCACCTCCAGCAAGCCCCACCTCCAGCAAGCCCCACCTCCAGCAAGCCCCACCTCCAGCAAGCCCCACCTCCACCAAGCCCCACCTCCACCAAGCCCCACCTCCAGCAAGCCCCACCTCCAGCAAGCCCCACCTCCACCAAGCCCCACCTCCACCAAGCCCCACCTCCACCAAGCACTGTGGCAACACATTGCGCCCCCCAGCTGCAGCTGGCGATGATGTCAGCATGCCCATCTGCCATGACGTCAGCACCTTGGCCAACGTGCCCTGCACATCCCCCACCTGCACCACATGCAACCGCCCCAGCTGCCTACCCCCCTGCTGCCCTGCACGCCCATCCTGCTGCTGCTGCTGCTTGTCCTGGGAGACGGCATGGTGGAGAGTGGGTGTATTCGCGCCTGGAGCGGCGGCGAGTGAGGGCGGGGAGGGCATGAGGGGCGAGAGGACCCATGCCAGCAGGCGGAGGGCAGGCACGGGCATGCTGCTGTGCCATGGGGGCGCTGCTGCTGCTGGCGAGCACCCACATGCACGCACACAGGGCGGAGGTGTGCAGGCGCACGGACACGCAGCAGCACGGGAAGCATCCCGGGCAGCACAGGGTGCATGAGCAGCGGGGGCGTGCGTAGCATGGGGCTGGCAGCACGGTGGGGGGGCGCGGGAAGAATTGGCGATGGCGGCGATGGGCGGCAGCAGCGCGCAGCAGCGCAGCGCGGCGGGGAAGTCCTTGTCGGGGAGCGGGCCGGGCAACGTGAAGAGCGACGAGGGGAAGGGCCGACACACTGGGGGGAGGGATGAAAAGGGGGGAGGAGACGATGGGTGGGCGGGGGAAAGAGACGGTGAGGGAGGGGATGAGCGGTGATTGCATGCAGACGGAGCATCTAGTCATGGCCAGGCAATCTTCCATCGACGTGCCCGTTTCATGACCATGCCCACACTCACTGCACCCACCACCTCCTCCCTCACCCACCCTGCTCTTCTCCGCCTTTCCCCTCGCTGCCTCACGCCCCCCTGCGTCCCTCCCCCTTTCTCTTACGGCATGCGCGCACCTGACGGGCGGCGGTATGACTGCAGCGAGAGCACGAACGCCGTCACCAAAAGGTCCGCGCCGGCAGGGGACGCGGCGCAGGCGGCCTCGATGGCGCGAATGAGCGAGTGCGACTCGGAGCAGGCCATGACAGGACGGCAGGAGGGGGAGGGACAAACTGCACGGATTGGCGACCTACGGGATACAGTTGTGGAGTCCCCACCCAACTGTCGCTATTCTGCTTATTGAACTTCTGTCATCCATGCCACAGATCAGGGCGGTGTTCTGTTGCCGCACCACTTGATGCGGGGGCGGTCAGGACAGCACCGCATCACATGGTTCACCATCAGGAACTTCCGCGAAACAACAGACCCGGTTGGTGCAACGCAGCATCATGCCGCACCACTTGATGCGGTGCCTTGATCCCCCCTCTGACCCTGAACCAGGCCCGCACCAGTCCCGCACCCATTTTGCCTGGGAGTGGGGGATTACGAGTGCGTCAGTGGTTCACCGTTCTTTTGACTGGACGGACTGCACTGCACTCGTTAGGTCCGGGAAGAGGTTCAGTTTCTCGAGCCTAGAATCAAGAAATACGCCCTCATAAATGAAGCTCGCAGGATCTCCGGTGGAACCCCGGAAGAAGCATCAAACTGGTGCAGTGCGGAGGGGTACGGACCAAGTGGTGCGGCAACAGAACAGGGCCCAGTTGCCTACCTGGGCCCGCAATAGCTCGGGAGTTCAGAGCGGTACTAATTCATCGCAGCCCAACCACTTCGTGTACCTATGGCTCGGCTTCCATTCCAGGACGTTAACATTTCTTACTACATCTGTACGGTATTCTTTGCGTGCTGATTGCTCATTCCAGAATATGTTACTGCTATGTCCCGAGTTCTTATCGAGTGTTCTGATGGCGAATATTTCCGACGTGGCTGGTGCCTTTCGCTGGAAGCCTGTGCGTCAAGCACCAAAATCTTGTCAACGTCATCAAGGCTACTGGTGGCCAGCTTGATCCGTTCGATGAGCATCGCGTCTCTCCCGTGGCGCTGAGATCCATCCTGCGTGAATGAACTCGAGCCACGTCGAAGGCCAAACGGCCTCGCGTTACCAGCAGCAAGTCTTACGTGGCGCTACGAAACCCGACGATTTCTTGTGCAGCTTCCTGCTCCAGTTGCATTTCTGCAATATCAAGGCGGGAGATTCGTTCATCTCGTACTATCACAAATCGTAGTGTGCATACGACTTGAGTAAACCATTCATATCAATCTGACATCACATTCCCCTTCCCGGTCAGACACGTATTTATTCTTCGCACTGTAATTTCCACCATCAATCTTCCCACGCATTCGGCACCACTCCACAACTCTCACACATCACGGTGCCCACCCACACTCGACGCGCAACGTCATCATGGCTGCAGCGACCTCCTCCCTCGGCGCCACTTTCCCCGTGTCATCCCTCTCAGCGTCCTCCTCGCTCGCATCCGCCGCACCCCTCTCACAATCTACGGCAACAGTATCCGTCGCCGCGCCTAGATGCGCATCCCTCGCAGTGCGCTGCGAGCAGCGCACGCCGGAGACGGCTGACGTGTCTCGGCGCGGGTTCTCGATGGCGGCTGTGGCTCTGCTGATTGCGCCGGCCATGGCGGCGTCGCCGGCGCATGCGTTGCTAGAGGCGGACGACGACACGGACCTTCTGGAGCGGATGAAGCGCGAGCGTAAAGAGAAGATCGAGTTGCGCGAGAGCCGCGGCACGTATAAGGCCGAGGAAGGTGCGTTGGCCACTGTAGAACACGATTGCAGCTGACAGACTCATGTTCCCAGCTCGCTTCCGCCGTTGCGCAGCGCTCTCATGCCGTCTTTGCCGCACTGTAAAGGCTCGGTGCGGTCCCGAGAAGGAGCTGTTCCACGAAAGTGTCGAGCGTTACTGCTGATCAGTCCATCTGGACGTGTGACAGTATAAGCGACCTCTTCGCGTGTTCCTCGGTCCGCGCTCTGATGCCGTCAATCCAGCCAGTCGTTGTCCCAGGCTTCATCACATCTTCCGTGGACTCACATTCTCTTCTTCCCCCGTGTCTTGCGCGCTGTCCTCCCTCTCCCCCCCCCTTCCGTTCCCCCTCGCCAGCCGACATTCAGGCGGCGGTGTACGGGCTAAGCAAGGTGGGCGCGGCGCTGGAGGCGGGCAACAGCAGCGCGGCGGCAGCGGAGCTGTCAGCGGGATGGGTGGCCAAGGCGGACGCCGCCATCTCTAAGGTAAGCTCGCTCGCTGATATCCGGTGCTGAGCTTGGCAATGTAAATGCGCTCTGAAAGTTGGGACGTGTTTCACAAAGTGCTACTAAAAAGTCACCTGAGTGCAATTTCGTCTCATAGAGTCACGCGTCGTCATTTGCACGCATTGTACGTGCCCTCGTTTTTCGACCACGACTCTGTGCTTCTCCAGTCGGTTTTCGCAAATGGAAAGCCAATAAGGATGGCTCTCCAGCTTAATGCATCACATGCGTTCTTACCCTCTCTTCCACTATCACGTCGCCTGTCATGCTTACCCCATATGCCCACTCACGTTCCTTCCATCCCCTGCTCCTCTCTCTCCCCACCTCGCTTGCCTCTCCCCCGTGGCTCGTGTGCTGCGACCCCTGCAGATCAGCCGCTCTGACGCCGAGAAGTCCCTAGCGGCGGACTTCCAATCCGCCATCGCCGCCCTGCAGTCCGCTGGTACGCCGCTTTCCCTTGCTCTCTCCCTTGCTCTCTCCCTGCCCCTCCTCCCTGGAACTTTCCTTCGTTCTCCTGTCCACATCTCATGACCCCACACTTTGTTCTCTTAGATTGATCTCATGACACCCTCGTCCACACCACACCCAATCAACGCCCGCGGCATACCGTTTTCATCTGAATGTCCTTGTGCCCCCTCCTCCAACCAGCTGGAGCGTCGGACGTGAAGGGTGCCAAGAAGGCGTTCCTTGCGGCAGCATCCGCCCTTGAGACATGGGCTAAGACAGCCGCACTGGACGGGGAGCTGCTGGGGCTGTGAGGGGAGAACCGCTAATAGATTGGTGACCAAGTGCATGTTTGAGAAATGAATTGCCTGCTAATGCAGGTTTTTGTTACAGTTTTGAAATATCTGCAAGTCAGTGTGCTCGTATAGCTGATGTATCGCTAAGCAAAACATTCAAAATCAAGATCAACTTGTTAACATACTCATTCAAATTTGTAGCACAGTAGTCTTAAGATAGGCTAGGAGACAAGTGTCGAGAGTAATGTTTGAGTAAGGAGGGACAAGGAGATGCAAATGTCGACCTAAAGTGTTGTACCCTTTAGAGGGCAACTCACAGTAGCCTATCTAACAATATATAGAATATATAAACATTTGACACACCCCCATAGGCTAAGTGAGGGGCATCAAAACAACCAACGGAAACAAGGGGTCACAAGACCAGTCAAGAACAAGCATAAAAAACAAAGCTCAGGGTGGCGCTCAGAGTCACCACACACTCCGAGCACAAGCAAGTGGCCACAAGGCCAGTTCAAGAGTTTACTAGTATATATAGAAGCACAACAAGTAGAGCAAACAGCAAGTCTACAGCAACCGAGGGCCTACCTCAACAAGCCCCAACTGCACACAGAACCTGTGGTGGTCACCAGGCGCCAAGGCCTTGGTGAAGACGTCGGCAGTGTTGGCCTGTGAGGCCACAAAGTCCAAACGTGCCTGACCGCGTCGCTGCAACTCTCGCAGGAGGAAGTACCTCACGTCAATATGCTTCACTCTGCTCTCCAGTCGAGGCTCTCGACACAGGAGGATCATGGCCTTGTTGTCAGCGTACAAGGTCGGTGCAGAGCGAGGCCGCTCACCAAGGTCGGCGAGCAAGAAGGTCAACCAGCGAAGCTCCTGTGCCGCCATGGCACCAGCGTAGATCTCTGCCTCTGCACTGGAAGTAGCCACAGACGACGACCGTGTAGACCTCCACGACACAGCACCAGCTCCCAGACTGAAGCAGTAACCCTGAGTCGAACGCTGAGTCTCCACGTCGTCAGCGTAGGAAGAGTCGCAGTGACCAGTCAACGCCACTGGCTGAGTCCCTCCAAGCACAAGCCCCATGCCTGATGTAGTCGCCAGGTACTTCGCCACCCTCACAGCAGCTGTCCAGTGGACAGGGCGGTGTCTCCCAGTCGCAACAAAGCGAGAAAGGATGCTGAGTGGAAAGGCGAGGTCCGGTCGAGTACAAGTCATCAGGTACATGAGGCAGCCCACCAGCTCTGCGTAGGGTCCACTGGACTCAAAGGGCTCGTCAGGAAAGGGGCCCGTGAGTCTGTGGTCAACAGCAAGAGGAGTGGGCTGTGTGGTGGAGAACTGGAAGTCGAACCGCCGAAGGATCTGCTGCACCATGTGTGACTGCGTCAGTGTGATGGTGCGAGCGGCTCTGTCCCGGGTGATCTGCAGGCCAAGGTAGCGCTGCAGCTCACCCAGGTCAGTGCACTTGTGTCTCTTCTGCAGTTCGGACTTCACCTGAGCCAGGGCTGCCCTGTCTGCTGTAGCAAACACCAAGTCGTCGACATAGACAAGGATAAAGAAAGGAGTAGAACCCGCTCGAACAAACAGCGACGGGTCGGCGGAGGACGGGCTGAACCCAAGGTCACGAAGCGTGGAGCGAAGAGTGTCGTGCCACTCACGGGGCGACTGGCGGAGACCGTAGACTGGTCGCCTCAGGCTCCACTGGGCCCCAGGTGGGAAGGTGTCAGTGAAGCCAGGAGGACGGCGCAGCCAGATCTCCTCGTGTAGTCAGCCCTGGAGGAACGCAGTGGAGAAGTCGAGGGAGTGCAGCTCGTAGTCTCGCTGCGCTGCTATGTGGAGTAACACCCGAAGAGTAGTCATCTTCGGGGTCGGGGCGAAGGTCTGGAAGAAGTCAACTCCCTCACGCTGACTGAAGCCCCTAGCCACGTAGCGCGCCTTGAACACCGGCGGTGCTCCAGGCGGCCGCTTCACCTTGAAGAGCCACATGCCATCGACTACGTTCGCCCTGGGAGGGGGAACTGCGTCGACGTAGGTGCCTGTGGATCTCCAAGACGCCAACTCTGAGTCCATAGCCGCTTTCCACTGAGAGGCCCACGCCCCTGACACTGCCTCGCGGTAAGTGCGAGGAGTCGGTATGTCAAGGGCGTCGGGGTCTCCCTCAGGGGAGAGCAGCATGGCACACACAGAGGGAGAAGCGGCTGCCCAGTACTCCAGCTCAGACTCTCTGTCCTCTAGGACGTCACAGCCAAGGGCAAACCCACCCCCGACGGACAGAGGACGGTAGGGAGGAGCTGGCACCACACGGGTGGCGTAGTCAAGGTGGCTGGCGGCAGCAAACTCAGCGACAGCGGCAGTAAGAGCCGAGGCAGACGACGGAGGGAAACGAGAGTCGGTGACAAGAGTGGCGAGGACACGTGCGGCAACAGGACGAACAACGCGGTAGTAGTCAGAGATAGGAGTGGGGAGGGCTGGTAGGGAGGACGGAGGAGGAGACGGGAGAACGGACACAGGAGAAGGAGAACGACGACGAGACGAACAAAGGAAGGCAGTGTGGAGGTCAGTAACAGGGGACGAGTGACGAGCACGCGGAGGACAACGAGTGATCAGGTCGCGACGGACAGAGGGAGGAGGAGAAGACCAGACCGCCGGACGGTCGTCAGGAGGAGGCAACGGAGGAACAAACACAGGAGGAGACTGGGAGCGGACAGGAGGAGAGGAGGAAAGGCCAAGGGCCCGCAGGCCACTCACAGGTGGGAACAACCGCCGCTCCAGAGGAAGCTGCGGTGGCGGCTGCGGCCGCTGCTGCTGCGGCTGCGGCTGCTGCTGCTGCGGCTGCGGCGGCGGCTGCGGCTGCTGCTGCTGCTGCTGCTGCTGCTGCTGCTGCTGCTGCTGCCGCTGCTGCTCCAGAAGGTCCAGCACCCGCAGCTCCTGCCGCTCCCTCTCCAACCGCTCCTGCTCCTCACGCTCACGCCGACGGGCAGCCTGGAGACGCGTGTCGTGGCGGTGGGGAGGCGGAGTGGACTCCGCAGAACCAGGGTCTCCAGCGTCAGTCCCCTCAGACTCAGCACCCCCAGAACCAGCACCGCCAGTGCCAGGACCTCCAACTCCAGCACCCCCAGAACTAGCACCGCCAGTGCCAGCACCCCCAACTCCAGCACCCCCAGAACCAGCACCTCCAGTGCCGGCACCTCCTGCTCCAGCACCCCCAGAGCTAGCGCCACCTGCGCCAGCACCTCCAGCTCCAGCACCCCCAGAGCTAGCGTCACGTGCGCCAGCACCTCCAGCTCCAGTACCCCACGACCGAGCACCCCCAGACCGAGCACCGCCAGCGGCTGCACCTCCAGCTCCAACACCAACCGAGTCCAAAGTAACCTGTCGCGGAAGTGCCGAAGGCTGCTGAGGGGACTGTGAGGAGGACTGCGGGGAGGGAGACGCTACCTGACGCGCGACCGAGGGTAGAGGGGTAGCGTGGGACACACCAGACAGGGCAGGACCTGGGGGGGGCGGGGGTACCGGAGGAGCGGGAGCAGGAGGAGGAGAGGGTGCGAGGAAGAGAGGGGGAGGGGGTACCGGGAGACCTCGACAGGGGTACCGGGTGTAGTAGGACACGGACTCGTCAAACCGGACGTCACGGGAGTCTAGGAACTGGTGGAGGGGAGGGTGGTAAAAGGACCAGTCAGCAGAGTCCACTGGGAAACCAAGGAAGACACATGGGACGGCGCGTGCCGAGAGCTTGTCCGCGGAGGTGTCGCGAACAAGTGCAAGGCAGCCCCAGACTCGAAAGGCCGACCCAACACCAGGGGATCCAGTCCAAAGACTGGTCGGTGAAGCCTCGGGCCGCGAGACACGCGGCTGGAGGTTCAGCTGGTGTGCGGCGTAGCGAACCGCGTGGGGCCACAGAAAATGGGGCGCACGGGCATGAATCATGGACGTGCGGGCGATGTCCATGACCAAGCCTATGCGGCGCTGAGCAACCCCATTCTGCTGTGGGGACTCTGGCAGCGTCCAGGACTGGGTGATGCCCTGTTCGCCGCAGAATCCGCCGAGAATGCCGGAGCGAAACTCGCCCCCACGGTCGGAGTGAAGACAACTGACTCGACGACCACGAGTGCCCTCAGTGGCTAGAAGCCACCTGATCAGCGTAGCAGTCACCTCGGACTTCTTCGCAAGAGGGAACACTGTGGTGTACCTGGAGAAGTCGTCGACGACCACCAGAAAGTAACGCTCCCTCCCAGACCCCTGCGTCGGGGCAGGGCCCCAGACGTCCAAGTGGAGAGTCTCGAAGGGAGCGGTGGCCGGACGAAGGGAGGAGGAGTGGGGAGTGGCGCGTAAGCGACCGGCGACGCACGGAGAGCAAGGAGGGGCAAGCGAGAGAGGGAGCGACGGGAAGGTGCGTGGGAGACCTGTGACTAGTCCCTGACTGAGCATGCCACGAAGGCGAGGGATCGACGGGTGGCCAAGACGGTGGTGCCACAGGACGGTGCGGTGGGCGAGAGAGCGACAGGAGCAAGACGCAGCGACTGGACTGGACACAGCGACCGGACTGGACACGACTACCTGGCTAGACACAGCAACTGGACTGGGGACCTGAGCCGGAGGGGACGCAACAACCTGAGGGGAGGACGCGACCGGGGAGCGCTCGGTGTGGAGAACGTAGAGACCGGAGCGGGGCTCCCTGGTGAACGTGGCCAGAACAGCACCTGTGGTAGCGTCAGTACAGACTGCAGTCCGCCCCCCCCCCACAAAGGTAACGGTGATCCCCCTGTCCTGGAGGTATCCAACACCCACCAAGTTCCGAGTGAACGAGGGGATGTGGAGGCCGCGCAAGACACCAGAGGGGACCACAGGGCACGGGAGGGTGGTGGAGCTGCGCGCAACGGCTGGTCCTGAAGAAGGATCAGCCAAAGCTACCGGAACCGGAGCAAGAAGTGGTGTGAGGGTCGTGTGGTCGCGGAAGAAACACTGCGACGCGCCAGAGTCCAGCGTGAACGACAGAGACGCCTCAGCCGGAGGCGTGTCAGGTCCGGAGGCTACACAAGCACCTAGAGCAGAAACACAAGCACCTAGACTAGAGAGGCACAGGTCTACACTAACAGGAGGCAAGCATCCTAGACTACGAACACGCGAGCACACAAATCCATCAGCACTATAGTCAACATCAGCATACAAAGCATACTGACGAGCATCGTCCATAGACAGTTCAAATACAGGAATCTTACGGGCTAGCAGGCGAGCCCAGCGCGGGGTGGTCGCCTCAGGACCCCAGCGTGCACGGTAGAGGTCGTCGAGGCGGCGGAAGCACCGCGCTGCAGAGTGGTCGTCGCGGCCGCAGACACAGGGACTGCCAGGTCCGGTGACGCACCAGTGGTCGCAGGGGCCGGTGTCGCGCCGCGGGGGGCGAGGGGCCCAGCTGGTAGTGCTGCTGCTGCGGCCAGTGCTCCCGGGTCCTCCAGGTCCCCACTGTGGCGGAGGGCCCCAGTGCTGCTGCGGACCCCACTGCAGTGGGGGTCCCCACGTCTGAAACTGCTGTGGTGCCTGCCACTGCTGCTGTCCCTGGTGCAGCTGCTGTCTCTGCCGTGGCTGCTGCTGCTGTGGCTGCTGCTGCTGGGGCCCCGCACCACCGCTGGTCGAACCTCCTCCAGCAGGTGGGTCAGCACCTCCTCCAGAGCTCCCTCTGCCTGGGGCAACACCGCCACCACTGCCGCCCCCAGGGCCGCCTCCACCACCGCCACCTCCTCCACCGCCGCCACCCCCCTTCCCCCCTTTCTTGCCCCCCTTGCCCCGTTTCTGCCTGTCAGCGGCAGAAACAGCTGCAGTGTCCTCAGAAACCGACACAGCAGCAGAGGCACGTGTAGCAGTGAAGGTAGGAAGCTGGGGGACAGCACACCCCTCAAACAAACGAGGGGCAACTGCGTCAGTGGCTGAGGCAACAGAGAGGAGGTTACTCTCGATCTTCCCGAGAGTGGTCTCGAGAAGATCAATCGTAAGCTCACTGGGGTGATGCTGGAGAAGTGCGTCACGGGCAGTGGAGAGGCGGTCAGGGAGACGAGTGACTACCCAGTGGACTGTGAGCCAAATAGGAGGAGGAGCAACAAGAAGCTGAGCCTCAGTGCAAGCTGCTCGGTAGCTAGCGACAAGGGAGCGCAAGTGTGTGGCTAGGTCAGAGACAGTCGCAAAAGAGCCGAGGTCGGGAAACACGAACGGCATGAGGATGCGGCTGAGGGAGGCAGAGGAAGGGGTGGAATAGCGTGCAGAAATAGCATCATACACCTCCTTCGCAGTCTCTACCAGGTCGAAGTGAGCGGCCTCAGTCGGTGGAAGGAGCTCGGTCAGCGCGAGTGCAGCCGCAGCGTCACGGGAGTCCCAAACGTCCCGCGCCAAGACGAGACGAGCGTAGTCCGCCTGTGCCTCCGGAGTCGGGGGGGGCACGGCAGGGAGGGGCTCGGGACGCGGTGGTGCCTGGAGGGCGCCGGACGCGTGGGCGTACAGGGTGGCGCCGTCCTGGCGCTGACTGGTGAGATAGCGCTGAGTCTGGCGGAGCCAGGTGCCGAACTCTATCGGGCGCCCCTCTGCATCGAAACGAAGGCGGCGGGAGGAGTCCATATTGGACGCTAGGCTAGGAACAGCTGGAGCACGGAGCAAACGGAGCTAGGAGCGAGGAGCGCCAGGTGGGACTAGGCGAGGTACTGCTGGAGCACGGAGGAAAACTGAGCTAGGAACGCCAGTCTAGTAACGAACGGAGCTGGGAGTTAGCTGACCTAGGAGCACACGGCTGGAGGAGGCAGGGCTGACGAGCCGATCGAGGAGCCAGAGGGTCGTTCGAGGGGCTGGTGGAGCGAGGAGAGACCTAGCTAACAACGAACGTCAGGACTAGCCTAAACAGCTAAGCGGAGCGGCCTCCAGCCGCGACGGTGCGAAACACTGTGAGTATGAGTGACGCGAGTGTCGAACCAACGGAGGTCGGGTGGTCCTGGGTGGTGTGCGCGCGTGATAAGGGGATGTGAGCGTTTGGAAGGGGCTCTGAGCGGTTGGAAGGGGCTGTGAGCGGTTGGAAGGGGCTGTGAGCGGTTGGAACGGGCTGTGAGCGGTTGGAAGGGGCTGTGAGCGGTTGGAAGGGGCTGTGAGCGGTTGAAAGGGGCTGTGGGCGGGTGGGAGGGGCTAGTTGGCGCCAGCTGCTGGCGGCTAGGTTCCGGTGGCTAGCTGCTGCTGGCGGCTAGCTTCTGCCTAGCCGTGCTGCTGCTGCAGGAGCACGCGCTGCTGCCTAGCCGTGCTGCTGCTGCAATGCACACGTTGCTGCCTAGCCGTGCTGCTGCTGCAATGCACGCGCTGCTGCCTAGCCGTGCTGCTGCTGCAATGCACGCGCTGCTGCCTAGCCGTGCTGCTGCAGCAAAGCACGCGCTGCTGCTGCAATGCGCGTGCTGCAGTGGCGTGCGCGGCTGCCGCTGGCTAACGCGCGCGCTGCTGCGGGCTAAGAACGACTACGCGGGCCCGCGGGGGGGGGGGGGAGAGTCCCTTCTGGAGCGCGACGAAACGAGGGGCCAGTGGGGCCCTGTAAACGCGACGAAAAACGAGGCCCGCGGGGGCCCTTAAACGCGACGAAAACGAGGCCCGCGGGGGCCCTTAAACGCGACGAAAACGAGGCCCGCGGGGGCCGTCCTACCTGCGACGAAACGGGGCCTAAGGGACGGGCGCCTCGGGACCGGCTAAGGGAGGGAGCGGAAGCGTGGGAGGGAGTAAAAAACCTACTCTAATACCATCTTAAGATAGGCTAGGAGACAAGTGTCGAGAGTAATGTTTGAGTAAGGAGGGACAAGGAGATGCAAATGTCGACCTAAAGTGTTGTACCCTTTAGAGGGCAACTCACAGTAGCCTATCTAACAATATATAGAATATATAAACATTTGACAAGTAGTTGGTAGCCATCAGAATGTGACACCAAACAGTGAACTCTGTTAGGTCTGTGCAGGACCTCAGTCTACCGATTATGTAACAAAGGGAATCACCTTTCCCGAACTATCTAGGTCAGAAGCAGAAAATGAAAGACAACGCGTCAGTAAGATGTTCAGTGGATATCAGACTTGGAAACTGTGCAGTGTTACCGTATGTGAACAGAGAAAGGTCAGACCCTACTGTCATACCATCTCTCTACTAAAATCAAGAGTAACACATACTTGATCATAGCAGTTCCTCCCAGCACAACCACAGCATCAAGAGTGGTGTACAGGCAGACACATGGGCGTTACTGGAGGAGGATCTTGCGCAGGGCCCTAAGGTCGCGGATGAGCTTGCTCTCACAGCACATGCAGTACTCGTCCTCATCCTCTGACACCGCCGCCCTCATCCACCTGGGTGCCCTGCTCTCATCCACCCGCCCCAGGGTCGTCACACGCATCACAAACCCCTTCCGCTCCTCCGCTCCCTCGCCGTACCTGCCCTCGCTGTCCCCATCACCACCACCACTGCCAGAAGCGGCAGCGGCAGGAGGGGGAGGCTGCCGCTGGTCCATGGGGGAGGGAGAGGCGGGAGGCAGGCCCACTTCGTTGACTGCATCAGGGGCTGGCCCAAACACCATCTCAAACCCTGCTCACATGGCGAGGGCAGTGCACATACGGGACAGGATTGGCTACAGGCAAAGGATGGGGGTGGTCGCATACGACAAGAGTGCATAGTGGTGAATACGTTTGGGTCACCGTGCCACCACTTGTGCTGTGGTTGCTCTAGACAAAGTGCTGCAGGCGCAGGGAGAGCGCACCTGAGGGCTTGTGGCAGAGCACCCAGCTATGCATGTCGTAGCCCTCATCCCACTGCATCGCCAGGCTGAGCTCACTGCCGGCATCATGCACCCACTCCAGCGCTGCAGCAAGCCCAGGAGCCGTTTCACACAAGCCCTTCCACGCACTCGCCATGCCTCCTCCACCTTCCGCTTCCTCCTCATCGTCCTCTCGCTCTGCCTCTGCCTCTGCCTCATGAGCCTCCTCGCTCTCCTTATTCTCCTTTGAATCTTGTGGCTGTCGTTCTTCATCTGCTCCCTCTTTCCTACCACGCTCCTTACTTCCCTCTTCACGAATCTCCAGATTACGCCCTTCCTCGTTGTCTCCTTCCTTCTCCTTCCCCTCTCCATCCTCCTCCTCCTCCCCATCCTCCTCCTCCTCCTCCCCATCCGCCTCCTCCTCATCACTCTCTCCATCGCCCCCCGGTAACTCTCCATCTGCAATCATCGAAAGGTCAATGAGTGGATGGGTGGGTTGAGTGGGTGGGTGGACGGATGGACGGACGGACGGAGGATGGATGGATGGATGGATGGATGGAGGCATGGATTGCGCATGTGATAGACACACGACCAGAGAGAATGCGTGCATGCGCATAAAGACAGGCACAAGACAGCAAGCAAACATACAAGTAGGCCATTTTCCTCTCCCTTGTTCCAATCGTCTCAATCACTGAATTGCCCACCTGCCCATTCATACACGCGCAGCCACTGCCGCCCATGACTCACAGAGCGCGCAGTACTGCAGGGAGATGCTGCGGTAGTGGTGCATGGCGGCATTGCTGCGATTCAGATCCGCCAGCAGCCTCCTGGAAGGGGTGGAACGGGGAGGGGCGTGGGAGAGGGGATTCAGTGGCGGTGGCGGAGCAGAGATGGAACGGAGGCCACAAGCCACAGGAACGGAAAGAAAAGGGGAATGAGAGGAGCTAAACCGACGGGTGGGTGCTGCCTTGAGAGACGTGCAGCATGCATTGAGCGACAAGAGAGGCGAGTGAGCGAGGGGGCGGTGAGTGAGCGGGGGGCGAGCAGGCACTGACTGCATGGTGCGGTGCATGTCGTCCAGGTCCAGGCGCTCTATGTACTCGCGCCTCATCTCCGCGTTCTCCCTCTGCGCCTCCGCCAACAGTGCCTTACACGCTGAACGGGGGAGAAGGGGAGAGGGAAGAGAGGGGGAGCGCGGGTGGTGGGGTGGGGGCACGGATGGAGACAAGAGTTTGGAAACAAGGGGTATTAGGATGCGAGAAATTTAGAGAGAGGGGGAAGAAGATAGGTAGTGGGATGAGGGTGGCGTCTGGGATGCGTGTGCATGGCACATGGCCCATGGCACATGGCCCATGGCCCATGGCATACAGTACATGGCACATGTGAGCAGGAAAAGACGAGGCCTTACGCAGGCCACAGGGCGCGGCAGCAAGGCAGGGGATTGCTCACATCGGGCGTGGCGCAGCGAGCGCTCGTGCACTTCCTGAATGGCGCTGTCTATCTCCTCCATCTGGTCGTTCTGTGCCACGCAACACAGCATAGGGGTAGCGGCATGGAATGGGGAACAAAGACATGGCATGAGTCACACGGCGCTTTGGGACAGCAGAATGGCGCGGAATGACTGCGGTGCACCGTGCACCTGAAATGACAGCACATCTAATGACCGCAGCAGCAGCAATGATAGCAGCAGATGGTGGCAAGCTAGGAGCGTTGCAGGGGCATGGTTCACGCATGGAAGAACAAGGGTCCAAGCAAGCAGCGGTGGCATGGGGCACGCATGGAAGAGCAGTGGTGCGAGTGAGCATGGGACCTACCTCCAGCTGTTGGTTCCTCTCCTCCAGCTCCCTGTTCTGCTGCTCCAACTGCACGCACACACACAGGTTACAGCACAGCCACGCACGACAAACGGTGAGCGCCCTCGTGCAATGCGCCGTGGAAAATGAGGGAGTCGAAGAGCCGCACAATGAAAGAGCCGTAAGGTGGTGGTGAGCAGGGAATGGGGCTGGCAAGTGCGCAAGGAACTCAGCACTTGGACGACCTGCTTGAATAATTCACACGCCTCACATCCTGTACCCTCTACTCCCCATCCACTCAGGCTTGCCCTTGCTTCGGCGGCTGATGCTACTGCATCTGCCGCTGCCGCAGCTGCCGCCGCTGCTGCTGCTGCTGCTGCTCCTGTTGCTGCTCCTGTTGCTGTTCCTGCTGCTGCTGTTCCCGCTGGTGCTCCTTCCGCCGCCGCTGCTTCCGCCGCTGCTGCTTCCGCCGCTGCTGCTTCCTCCGCTGCTGCTTCCGCTGCGTCCACTCCTGTAGCTGTTGCTCCTGCTGCTGCTACTCCTGCTGTTCCTGATGCTGCTACTCCGGCTGCTGCTGCTGCATCGTCTTCCCCATCTGAGACCTCCTCCTCCGCCACGGCAAACCCCTTCACCTCCTGCACGTCGTCATCCTCCTCCACCACCAGCTCTACGCCATCTCCCTCTGCGCCCTCGCCACGTGCTTCATCCGCATCGCCAGCAACACTGCCGGCACCGGCATCGGCGACAGCAGCAGTCACAGCAGGTGAAGGCTTTCTCCCTTTAACCTTCTTCTTGCCCTTCTTGCCCTTCTTCCTGCCCTTCTTCCCTCCAACGACTCGAGATCCAGCACCATCGCGTGAGTCCCCTGCCCCACCTTCACCTAGCGCGCCTCCAGCAAGAGCTTCAGCAAGGCTGTCCGCGTGAAGCCCGGTGTCGCCTACCACCGCATCCCCCTGCCCCTCTCCTTCTCCCGCATCGCCTATCTCCTCTTCATGCTCACCGCCGTACCTGCCGTAGCCACCACCCAGATCAGGAGATAAAACGATTGTCTCTGCTGCTGCAGTATCGGTCCGATCCTCTTCTCCCCCTGCTGCCCCGCCTGCGTTACCTTGTGTGCGTTCGCTCCCTGCAGACCCATCCCTCTCTCCGCTTCCCTCCTCTGGAATCGAAGGCAGCGGTGGAGGCACGACGTCACCCAACCTCAGCCTCGGGCTCCTCCTCTTCTGACCGCTCTGCCCCGCGCCCTCCATCCCCTTCCGCTCCCTGCGCGTCGGCGCCTTCCGCGTTGCCCGCCTCCTGGTTTCACGTCGCCCCCATGACCCTGACCCGTCACTATCCTGCACTTCAGGAGCCGATCCCCCGATAGCTTCGCCTGCACTTCCGTCACTGAGCGGCATTTCTCCTGCAGTCTCAGGCAAGGCCTCGCTTGTCGCGAGTCCAGCCATGCTGGCCCACAATTCCTGCACATTCGTATCCTCCGCGTCCGTCCCCTCACGCGCTTCCTCCTGCTCCGTGCCTTGTCTATGCCCTCGACTCTCATGTACCGCACCTGCATCCACTGCTCTAACATCCGTGCTGCCCAGTCCTAATTCTCCTCCCCCCTCAACCATCCCCTTAACTATCTCCCCCTCTCCCTGCACTTCCATAGCCTGTTCGCCCTGCTTCACCTCGCCATCGTTCCCCGCATCAACCTTCACAGCAAGGAACGGTCGGTAACCCAATGTCCTGCGTTTCTTGCGCGAACCTGGCACCCGCCCACCGGCATCCGCCAGCACGGCAACGTCGTCTTTCTGCATGCCGCCTTCGTCATCAGCAGTGCGTTCAACGCCTGTCTCACCGTGCGACCCCTCGACACGCGCAGTCACTGCATCCTGGCGGACGTCTTCCCAGGCGCTACTTCCAAACGCTGCTCCTCGCTTTCGCTCCACCACCTCTTCGTTCCCCTGCATTCCCACCGCTCCATCGGCATCTCCTACCGCTCCATCGGCATCTCCCACCGCTCCATATGCATCTCCCACCGCTCCATCGGCATCTCCCACCGCCGTGGTGTCATCGAACTGCGTAACCTCCGCAACGCCATCGCGCTTCTCCCGCACATTCCGCGCCACGCCCACCCTCGCCGAGCTGCCCTCGCTCTCTCCAGACGTTTGAGACGACGCCACTCCATTCCGCTCTCCGCGTGCCCTCTTCTTGCGGCTCCAATACGACTTCTTCCTCCGCCTCTTCGTCGCCCCATGCCCCTCCTGGTGCTCCTGTTCCTCTGACTCCTCTTGCATCGCCGCCCCTTCGCCGACCGCCTCAAGGCCGCCAGCATCCGTCTTCAGTGGCGTTCCCGCATGGATCATGGCGCCAGTCCGCGTTCCATAACCTCCTGGTTCATCCATCGGCAGGGATTGGTTTAAACCGCTTCCCTGGTGCACCCCCACTCCGGCAGAAGCAGCATCCGCAGCAGCGGCAGAAGCAACAAGGCCCTCAGCGGCAACGACGGTTGGAGCATCCTCGGCAGCACGGCCTTGCTTCACCAGTTCTCGAACACTGTCTTCACTTGTGCCCGAAAAACGCCATACGTCATCTGGCGACTCAGCGGGTGCGGGAAGAACGATGCGTCCGATCTTCGTCGTGCCCTCGAACCCCGCACCGACCTCACCACATACTTCCGTTACACCATCCTGCGTCTCCTTCTCACCCGCACCGGCCTGCGCTTTCTGGATGTTGTCGTCGTTCGACGGCGCGCGCGGCCGAAGGGCTCTCGTGCGCGTCGTCGCGCCTTCCTTCTTGCCCTTGTGCCTCCCCTGAGCAGCCAGAAGACCTGGACCGTTCTCAGCGTCAATTACACCCTGCAGATTGGCAGAAGCACACAAAAAGAAGTCCATAAAGACGTCTCGTGAATATATTATAGGATGAGAAACGTCAAGACTCTTGAGTTGAAGCCTACACGAAACCATGAGGCGGGAGGTGATTTACAGGTGCACATACGTGATCGTTGAGGGCGCGACCAGTGCTTTGCGAGGCCTTGAGAACATCGGGAAGGCAGTCCACGTTGAGCGTGCTGGCGAGCGGAGGTCCTAAGGCGAACGCCGGTGACTGTGTACCCGCAGGCACATGTTGTGATGAAGCCAAACGCGTAGATCGGCCGCTGGGGACCCGCTGAGCGGCGTCACGACGGCCGTTTGGATGGACACTCCGCGTGACAACATTTCCCGCTTCTCCTTGACGCGCCATCGCGTGATTGGAACCTCCAGCGCCACACGCTGGGATGGAAACACAGCGCACTGATCCGACAGAAATTTACTAGGTACGACAGGTTTCTACCTGGGGAATTTGAATTTGCAAAGCGTTGAGGGTGAGACAGGTTATCAGAGGAGTCGAACGGAAACCTAACTCTCTTTACTTCCCGGCCGAAGCACGACAGGTTGCTGTCACAGTGGTTGTGTGGATCCAGGACACGCTGGGAGTAGCTATCGACTACGGCGGCGACTCAAGCTGCTTTCAAGGCTCGGAACCTCATGGAGTCGTGCTTCGCTTGGCCGGCAAGAGAAGCTCAGAATGTTTTCCACAATGGCATCTACGGAGTTTGAACTTCGGGCAACACCAAGCAGAATAGACTAGCTTTGAAGCATCCGACATTCACCCACGATAGCTGGTGTTGCACTGCGCAAACCTCATTTGCCTGGCTCGTTTTCTTGGGAACTGAGAATTCTGCAATTTCGCTGAGAGGAAATTCAAAATGCAGCTCAGTAATTCTGGTCGTGCCACGATTGGTCCGTGCAGGAATCCCAGAGGCGGGAACAGACTCCTGAGCTCTGCGCTTCGCGCCAACTGAAATGCTGACTTTCTGGAGGGCAGAAAACCCCGTTGTACGCTCGGCTTGTCATGCATGACAGTTGGTGATAGCAATCTAAAGTATATGACTACTTTTAGTAATATCCAAATACATGAAAAACTACTACCATTCCGTCTCGCCGTCGTCCTAATATGAGGCAAACCGATGTCCATGGAAGAATCACTGGCGGCAGGCACCGTTGCAGTTCCTTCAGAGCGTAAAGAATTTGAGCATGAAAGCAATCTCGACCAGTCTACCACGGGATGGTTCTGAAAGAGGTTGCTGTGACGCCACGGGACGGAGAGATTGAGGAGGCTTAGATGACGCCGGCCACCCACTGAACGGCCTCAGGTGCGGTGGGATGCATGGCCCGAAACTCGTCAGCGTAACGACCCTGGAAGTTTAATTTGGGGGGGTCTCCCTGGACAAGATAAGCATACACACACCGAAATAATCACAAGAACTGAGGGCCTAGCATGCACACAGGACATCTACCCTTCTCCTCAGAAGCACCAACCACACTCCCCTACCACATGCCTAATCCAGCATGCACCCAGTCCGCACCCATAAGCCTCACATATTTGAGCCAGCACTCCTTGTGCTTGTGGTCCCATATGTCAGGCGACCAGCACCCCCCGGGCTCAGGGCAGAACACCCAGATGTTGCACCGCTGCTGCCCGCCCTCCCCGCCCTGGTGTGCGGCGGCATCGGCAGTGGCAGCCATGGCACGGCAGCGCGCACAGCAGTCGGCAGCAGAGGCGTGAGGAAGTCCAGGCCCCATGTGAGCGCGTCCCCGTCATAGTCTGTGCTGCGCTGCATGCTGCACTGCTCCGGCACCCCTGCTACGTACGCTGGCCGGTGTTGCAGGGAAGGGGAGAGGGAGGGGAAGGTGAGAGGGACGATGGAGGACATGAGTGGGAGGGATGGGAAAGGGAAGTTTGGGTGGGAAGGAACAGAGCTGGGTGGGTGACTGATGAATGAAACCATCAGAGCTGAGTGATGCTGCACCTTCTGCTGTGTCTGATGCGCCAGTTGATGACTCAGCTTCTGCTGATGCGTTGGCGGCTGCACCAGCTGTTGTCAGTGGCACTGACTGGCCGTCCGTGGTGGCAGCACCGGCAGTAGCCACCACCACAGCGCTTGCCGTACTGCCTGCATCTGCATCGCTTGTGGGGTCAGTGGAGGTGGGATCGCCCACCTGCCTTCCACGCGCATGGTGAGAACCCAGGGGCAGAGGCAGGATGGACGGCTGTGATGTTGCCGGTGCTGAACGGTCGGCTGTTTTATCGGCAAATGGGCCGACGCTGTGCGCTGCGGCAGTGGAGGTGGTACCTGGGCAGGAAGAATGGCCGCATGGGGTGGGGGTGGGCAAGGAACGGGATAGATAGACGGCACCTCGTGGAAGGGGAAAAAGGTAGTGAGAGCACGATGGGGAAGGGATGGGACGCAAAGCGAGGTTGGTAAAGAGACAGTGCGAAGAGAGATGGAGAAGTGTGAGAAAGAGAAGGAGAAGAGGGGAGAGAGAGGAGAGAGGAGAGAAGAGACGGCTGCAAAGCTGTCGGCCATTGCCCCATCGCACCTCGTCCCCGGCTTGTCGCGCGACGTGCGGCGAGGCGGGGGGCGAGGGGCGAGTGCACGGCGGCGGCGAGGAGGGCGAGCGCGGCGACAGCGAGCAGGCACAGCGCGCCGAGCGAGCGGGGGGAGGGGCGCGCGGCGGCGAGGAAGGGGGCGTGCCGGTGGCCGTGCGACGACGTCACCACCGCCGGCACGCCGTGCATGGGTGGCGATGCGCGCACGCTCCTCTCGCGCACCGCACGGCGGGAGCCGACGCGAAAGCGCGGGGGCGTGTGCGAGGCGTTGCGAACTGCTTGCTGCCCGCTGATCGCCGTCGCGCCGCAGCGACGACTGGCAGCGGCGAATTGATGGGAATGCGCACGTGGAATCAGAGCACGTCTCGAGAAGCGCGGTCGCTGCGGTGCTGGGCAGCAGGGGTGGGTGTGTGGGGTGGTGAACTGCAGAAAGTGGGTGTTGTGGCATTGGTTGCGGTTCAAGGGGAATGGGAAAAAGAGCATGCAAAAGAATGTGTTCCCAATTGGGTAGAGAGTGTGAGAGAGTCATCAGTAGCACAACCTGAAACATCAGTATCAGTGCGATCAATTCCGTGCCACAACCCGAAAACGGCTCTTCCGCGTTCGTCTTGACAGCTGCGCCGCAACGAGTGACGGGGAACCGCAACCTCGCGCGCGCACCACGCCCGCCCCACCCCGCTCACCCCTTCCCGCAGCTACTGCCGCCCCGCGCGCGCCTGTGGCTCTCACTGCCCCGTCCCCTTCCCCCGCAATTCCGCCCTCCTCGCCGCTCCATTCCCTCCCCTGCCCTCCTTCCCTTGCGCTAATCCTCTCGTCCCAGCCACTCGCGTCCCCGGTCTCTACATACATTCCCCCCTACTATTCTCGCGTCGCCCTCCCGCCGCCGCCATCTCCGCAGTAGGCCGCTCGCAGAGGTTCTTCCGCGCGTGCGTGCGCCCATGGCGCAGCCCATGCCCTTCTGCTGGCAGATCCGCACGCCGCAGGTGAGCGCAGGAAGTGGCGGAAGGGATGAGACAGGGTGCGGAACGGGAGGGGAGGGGGGTAGGCGGGCGGTAGTCGTGGCGCTTGACAATTGCCTTTGCCGACCATCCTTCCACCAACCCGTTCCGATCCATGTCCCCGCGCCTTCCCCCCATGGCATGGCGGCCCGCGTGTGCGCGCGCAGATCAGCGACCTGGGGCTCATATGGCTGGACGGCATCGGGGGGGACGCCAGGCACCTGCTGCTCGAGGTGCGCTGCCCCCGCTCCGCGCGCCCCGCTGCGCCCGTGCGCGCGTGCCCCCGCGCCCCACATTGCGCGCCACGCACCCCACCATACGCACGCGCGCGCGGGTGTCTTTGCGCACTATCATGCACGTGCGGCCAGCTTCCACTCTTGCTCTCGTTTCCTTTACTCCCCGTGTCTGACCGCGCGTTTGCTGCGCCATGCCATGGCAGGACAAGGAGACGGGCGACGTGCTCTTCCCCCTCGTCACCCTCACCTCCCGCTTCCAACGCGGCCACAGGTGCATCTACCCCCTCCCCTTGCTCTCCCCCTCGGCTTCCCCCGCTTCCCCTCCTTCCCCCCGCCCCCCCATCCCCTTTATCTGCCTCACCCCTTCGCTCCCTCGAATAGCCTTTTCCTTCCCCCCATGCGCCCCATCGCCCTGCCGCACACAGCCCCCCCACCTTCACCTCCCCTCTCCACGCCCACCCCGCCCTCATTCTCCCTTCCACCCTTCCCCCTCTCCCCTCCTCCTCCCCAGTCGCAAGCTGTCAAGCCTGGCGTATCGCGTGGTGGTGCTGCCCAACTGGCCCATGGCGCGCGCGGGAGAGGGCAGCAGCAGGAAGCGCAAGCAGCGAGGGGACGCGGAGGGCGGACCGCAGAGGAAGGCAGTCGAGGTGGGCGGTGAGGTGACGCGGCGAGGAGGGGACGCTGGTGGTGAGAGTGGAAAGGGGAGGAGTGGGTTCGAGAGAGAAGGGGGGCAGGAGGAGAAGGATGGCGAGGGGGTTTCAAAGGACAACGAGGGGAAGGGCAGGCAAGCGTGTGGGTCAAGCAGGGGAGAGGGAGAGGAAGCGGGAGGGGCAGGCGGGAGTGCTGGAGAGGTGAGACTGCAAGGAGCAGGAGCAGAGGGTAATGCAGTGAGGAGGAGTGGCGGAGAGTCGTTTGGCACACAGGCTAAGGAGGAAAGCAGAGGGGCGGGTGCAGAGGAGAGGGAGGAGGAGATGGAGGAAGAGGAGGAGGAGGGCGGGGAGAGGGGCGGCAGCGGTGCGGCATACGATGCAGTGGCGGAGAGGGAGGAGTTGGAGCGTCTGAGGGCGTTTGGGGATATCTGCTGGCTGGAGTCGTTCAAAGCACCGCCCAACGTGCTGCACCAGCTTGCCCAGGAGACAGTGAACGCCCAGCACATTATGCGCCCACCCCTGGGGGGGCTCGCCTGTGCCTCGTGCTCGTAGGCAGTTTCAGCATGGCAATGTGCGGTGTGTGCTCCGCCCATCTCACCACCCCACTCTGCATCACACTGTGTGACCCCTCTCATCACCGTGCCACTTACAGTCCACCAATCCCTCCCTGCCTTCTCATCACTCCCCTCCATCTCTCCCTCCCTGCTTTCCTGCCCTACCCTGGCCGCTGCTGCTATGTGCGTGTCCGTGTGTTTGTGGATGCAATTGTGTGAGAGGCAGCAAGTGGGCGACATGGGGGGCGAGGTGAGCCTGGTGCCGCTGCCAGTCGTCTACAACTCCATGGCGCGCCGACCGGGGGTGCGTGTGCTTGCACTCGGCCTGTGCCGCGCACGCATGCTCCATGATGCCCGTGCCGTTGCAGTTGCATGAGTGCCGGCTGCAGTGTACCAGCTGGTGTAGTCCATCTGTTCACCTCATGCGTGCATGCTTTCCATGTGCATGTGCCAGAGGCTCCTCCGCCCTCCACTTGCGTGCTCACTGCCCTCCCATGTGCGCCATGCCATGCCATGCCATGCCATGCCATGCCATGCCATGCCATGCCATGCCATGCCATGCCATGCGGGCCTCAGATCCAGGAGCACAAGTTCTTCCGCATCCTCTACCGCGCCATCCGCCTCACCTCCTACTACCACGTGCTCAAGGTGCCCAGTTCCTCCCCTTGCACCCCTTGCACTTCATCCCCTTGCACTTCATCCCCTTGCACTTCATCCCAACCTCCTTCTTCCGCTCCACGCCCACATCTGCCCTTCCCTCCCCATGTGATGTTCTTCCTTTCTCATTCCCCGCGCCCTCGCCCATGGCCCATGTGAGCGCAACAGCACCCCCCGGGCATGGAGCAGGCGTTGGTGGACCACCACTGCCCCGCCTTCCCCCCGCCACTAGTGCGCACCAACGGTGTGTGCTCTCCCCAGCCCACTGCATGCATGCGCATCACCGCTCTTGTCCTTCTCACACTGCCCGCTGCCACGTGCCCGGCCTGTCACGCATAAACTCATGCTCCCCTGACTCCCCTCCAACAGGCCCCTTCATCCCTCCCCATCTCCTGCTCCTCCTCTCTTTGCGCTTCATGTCACTCGTGTGGTGCAGGCACGAGGCGCTGCAGCAGGTGCAGTGAGTCGCCCATGCGAGGACCGGCCAGCCTGCAGCACACCTTTGTCAAGTACGCTCCCTCGCCCGCTCCCTCTCCTCCCATCACGTTGCATCCCCTAGCACTGTATCTCTCACATCGCATGTCACTGCCAAACCGCAGGTGACGGGGTCGTTCCTTCCTTCAGGACAGCTTCCCCGTCCATGCATGCACTCGCCCATGCCAGTCTCTTCACAGCCGCACATCCAGCCTCTCCAGCCCATCCCGTTGGCAGAAAGGCCGTGTGTTGAGTGACATCCCCGCCTCGCTCCGACCCACCTGTGTGACGCCCTGCCCTTCCCCAGGTACACCCTGCCGGTGCACAATGCAGACAACGACCTTCTGCTGGCGTACCGCCTGCTGCCCATCGCGCGCTTCGTGCCGCTCCACGCGTGCTCACAGCGCTGGCAGCAGCTGCAGCACGTGCGCACACAGCGGAGCGGCGAGAGCGAGGGGCAGGAGGGGGAGGAGGATGCCAGCACCAGGTGCGAGCGCCAGTAGCATTGCTGGAGCAGCAGTAGCCGCCGCCGCCGCCGCAGCAGCAGCAGCAGCAAGTAGCTAATGAGAACCAAGGGTAGTGCAGCTCACATTTCGTGCAGTACAGGAATGGTCAGGGGTATATACACACACTTGTTCTCGCAATGCTGCTGCTGCAACAAGAGCAGTAACCTCCGGTAGCAATGCTACCAGAGCATGGAAACAAGCAACTTAATACCATATATCAGTTAAACTGTATCGTTGCATCCTCCTCCACTTGTGACTGAACAAGTATCTCTGCGAGCTTTTTGCTCCGGGCCAAGCCGCCATTCATGTGTGCACCCACGGCTCTCGTGCCTTCAAGCAACGAGCTAGCCAGCCTACGGTACCAGTCAGCCAGCGTACCAGCCTATTAGCCAAGCATCTAGCCAGCCAGGCAGCCAACCTGGCGGGAGTGCAGGGCCCACACATGCATACAGTGGTGGTGACAGGGACTGACAAGAAACAAGAGTTCAAGAGCATGGAAGCTACTGTGCACCACATCCTCCCCCTCGCCGTCCTCCCATGACCGACAGTGAGTATTTCCCTCACTGTTCTTTCCCGCATCTTCTTGCGGGCTATCCCCACACCATCATAACTATCGCACAGGTGCAGATTAAGAGTGTGTTATGCAACTACCTCTGTGGGTTAGGAACCTTGCCATATGTTTGGCTGGAAGTACCGTACCGTAAATTATACCGTGGTATGAAGACTGAGTTAGTTTATGCTCGTGTGAAATCTGCCGAAACTACCGTAGCACTGGACAGGACAGTGCATCATCACTAACGGACTTCATCAATACCGTATCTGAACAAGTGGTCGCCATGGAATGGCAGTGGTGTATGTACCTGTATCTAACAAGGCAAGCCTGCTTCCTTTGTTGGGTGATTAGTTTGCCTTGGTTTGGTTGTATGGTGGGTGTACCTTACCATACCTCACCATCCTCAGTCAGCATACTTCATTATACCGTACCTATCAGTAACTACTGGTTCAGTATTTCCAAAGTGCAAGGCACTCTGTGCTCTGCTTAAAAAAGCATTACAATCTCATAATATCTGAGGTACACTCAGCAACTGTAGTTGATTGTATCTACTCCTATCAACCACATGTTTACATGTCCTCTGGGGACTACGGAAGTCAAGCTAGCCAGTGAAAGTGGACTGGCTTCAGTGACAGGATGCCATGCCATCTATGCCCACCCCAGCATGGACTGGCAATGCACCGCACAGGCAGAGAGAGATGGTGGGCCTTGAGCATTGCCAGGACCAAGACGTGCGGGTGCCCTACTAGGGACTGGCTCTGCCCACCCCCACCTCCACCAAATGACATCACTGCTGGCCAGACAGCTTTGTCACTTGGTGGGGGTGGGAGGGGACAGAACCAGTCCGGTTTGGCCCGGAATCGAGTCCCCAGCCAATGCTCAAAAGCTTCACCCCCATCTCGTGCACTGGCCACGTCGCCACATCCACAGACACCATGAAGGCACCTGCAGACAGAAGTGGAGAAAGACACATATTAGTACAGGATCGAAAAGAAAAGAACAGATAAAATGCAACATGGATTGAAGCAAATCAGAAATTAAAAGATTCAGAAGATAGTTACTGCAAAATAAAGGAAAAGGCTGGAGTTGGTAACTTATCTTGCCACAATTGAGCCTTGACGCGTCTCAGCAGGCCATGGTGCTTCAAGGGATCTTGGCCTTGCTGGACTGTAGCACGGTGCGCAAGGCCTTGGGGGTCCATAGTGTGCACATGGCGCTTGGAGAACCTGCCATGAGGCGAAACAAAAGAAGTCAGCCAATGACGAGTTGAAGCACAATATGAAACTAAAAACAAGGAATCAAGAAGCTTGGAGTAAGCAGTGGACGGGCATTGGAGCGAGAAAGCAAAGGAAAAGGCTGGAGTTGGTACTTATCTTGCCACAGGTGAGCCTTGAGGCGCCTCAGAAAACAAGGCCATGGTGCTTCCATGGATCTTGATTCTTGAGCATGCTGAAAATCCATTGGCGAAGGAACCTGCCAATCAAAGAAAAAAAAAACCAAGTTAGAAGGCCAAGTCAATGTAAGAAAACCTACCAACATGCAGCAAGTGATTAAAATGATGAGTGAAACTTACTGCTGGTGGAGAAAGAGAAGGCACCTGCCAGGTGCTGTTGGCAGGTACGTTCACCCCGCCTTAAAAAAATATATATAACCTGCAAGAGATCAAGGGAACTAAGTAAACAGAAGTGAAAAAAACATGCAGAAATGAGCGGTGGTGCAAGTGTGTGCTGCCTGCAGAGCCAATACCAACCAAAATACCTTACGGGGACCTTTACCACCTTTACAACCCTCGACCTTTACCATAACCTCAACCTGAACCAAGGGGGGTGGCTCTGAGGAGCGTGGAGGGTGTGTGGTTGATACTTCAACCTTCATCTTCACCAGCCGTGAAGTCCTCTTCTGCTGCCCGCCATGAAGCATGGAAGGCCACCATTTGAAGAACGCAGTGGACCCTCAAATAGAACCTGCGAGTAAAGAAATAAACAAGAATTAGTAAAGGTCGGGCTAAAGAAAGCATGCAAAACGAAAAAAAGCGTGGAAAAACAGAGCCAAATACCAACCGAAAAACCTTCAGGGGGACCTTTACCACACCTCAACCTGTACCTAACCTCAACCGGGGGTGGCTCTTTCGAGTGTGAAGGAGGGGCTGATACGTTCAACCTTCACTAATGGAGTTGCTCCTCTGTTGTCCGCAAAGCATGGAAGGCCGCCAAAGGGTGTTGCTCCTCGGAAATCCTTGGAAGACCGTAGAAGACCCTCAATAGAACCTGCATAAACAGAAATAATTTGAATTAGTAAAGGTCGGGCATAGAAGCATGCAAAACGAAAAGAAGCGTGGAAAAAAAAATGTGTTGCTGAGCCAAATACCAACCGAAAAAAACTTCAGCGGGACCTTTACCACACCTCAACCTGTACCTAACCTTAACCAGGGGGTGGCTCTGTGCAATGTGGAGTGTGAGGTTGATACTTTCAACCTTCATTCGTGGAGATGCTCCTCTGTTGTTTCGAAGGCCGTTGCTCCTCTGAAATCTTCATCGCGGAAAAGGTTTTCACCCTAAGTTGCGGGAAATGGGGTATTCTGCTGAAAAGCTTCCGAAATGCATACAGATGTATACAGAAAGTTGCGATCGTGAAATCGCAACCTACCCCCACTTGCACACTTGGTATTCACGCCAAGGGCAACGTAGCGCAAATGTACAATCTGTGTTGCCTTGGCGGGAAATCCGCGGCTCGACAATCGAAAAATATGAAACCTCGACATTGGGTGGTTCGGTAAAATACACCAGCGTATACAGTTGCGTAAACAGGCACATCGCGAGGCACACCACAATACACGTACACTTATAGGGACTCGCATGTGGCTTGAAGACGGTAGCGATGTACGAAACCAAGATACCCTTCGTGCGTTTTTCGCAAATAAGATCTTGTACACAAAAGAAATCATCAACGTTCCACGTCACTGCCTCACGTCCACTCCTGGCCTCTCACCAACCTAGGTAATCTTTCTTGCCAATTGGTGCTGTGTGCATGAATCAAAGTCGGCACTCAACAACTCCCTCATCCACACACTTTGCATACCTAACCTCTAAGTCGAAGTTGAACCCACACACTTCGTTCATTTGGTCTCCAAGTCGAAACCTATCTCTCCTCATTCCTGTTATGCTTACTAAATCATCTCTTCTCGCACGCTAGGTTTCTTGTCAGCTCGAAAAGTGTCCAGATCTATCGCCTTAGCTTGACACTATCCCCTTCTGATTCTTTTCCGACCCTGCCAACTCCCATGTTGTTGCCCATATTAAACAGGTACATTTTCTTCACAAGGAGAACGTACTGCTCGTGAATCTTAGCGGAAACGCCGGCTTCAGCGCCAGACGCTCTGGCGGCTACGAAAGCGGTGTGGGACGAATCGCCAGCGCCTACGATTTCGCGCCCTTCTTTTCGCGCATGTAGGCAATCAGCTGCCGTGCACATGCAATTACGTTAATCTATTATGTGTCCTATGCCTCCATTTTTTGCGTTCGTTTAGTGTCCCACTCGGGTTGTTATTTGCCTATCTCTCCCGTAGTTATACTCATTCGCTCAGACGCATCTCGTTACACGGTTTGGTTTTCTTTTTCCTCCCCAATCTCCCAGTTACTAGCCGCGCAACCGCGACGAACCGCCAGACGTTTTGATATGTGGCGCCACCGTCGGCCAGCCGCAAAGGAATGTGTGCGCTAACAGCACCACGACGCCGGACTTTTGCGTGGAAGCCGCTCCCGGGAAGTCGCTTCAAAATTACGCAGAGTATGAGGTACGCATTTCAAGCACCTCATGTATCCAATCCGCTCACATCTTGTATCCATTTCGCGCTTTTTGTGAGTACCTCTAACGGGAAACGATAACGTTCATCTGTTGTTTGTTTTGTATCCCTTGAATAGCGCCGTTACTATCTACGCAACAGTCGTATGGTTGAAGCTGTCAAGGGAGATTGTTGAGTGGTTGTATATCGCACATACGAATGCCATTATTCGCTGAGACTCACGGTTGGTCTTCTTTTTGCAGGCTATGTGCAGGCGCGTCGCGCAGGTCGATTATAGTCGTAGAGTAATTTGGTGGACTGGAGTAGTTGAATCTTTCACTGTGTTAGAATATAAGGCACCAAATTTATATGCCATTTCTGTCAGTATAAGCGATTTCTTTAGTGATGGTTGAAAGCAATTGTGTACAAGAACCATAAATCAAAATTATTACCTCGTGAACCGATTTCGACGCAGAGCATTGCACGCGCAATTGTAATCCAATAATATGTCGTTTTGCACGCATACAACTCGTCTCTGATTGGTCCACATGGCTAGCTGACGTTCACAGATCGATAGTGACATGTGGCAAAATATCTATGCGTACGTGACACAAATATCTATACGAACGTACCCACGTACGTACACACTGAAGAAGAAACCGTACTCGTGTCACGTGGCATGCCAGAAAGGTTACATTGAAGTGACAACTAAGTATACGTCAGGTTGTGCTTAGGTGTCCACTTTGCATCCAAAATGTGTCTGAAATGTATCGGAAGAGTTGCTGAAACTCAACCCAATTTCCCGATACTTTCGACCTTGACTAGAAAATTGCGGGAGCAGGTATCCAGAAAGTAACCTTTCTGCAAGTTTTTGGCAACAATCTCGCAATCCCTTTCCCGCGATGTTCGGAAATACGCGTAGCCGCCTCCATTAAAATCTGCAAGTGTAAGAAAGAATAATGTTAGTAGACGGAAGTGAAGAAATGATGCTAAGGAAATGAAAACTTAGCAAACGTGGACGAAACATGTGCTGCCCCACCACAGAGCCAATACCAACCAAATACCTCCTGAGAACCTTTACCGAACCTGTACCAAACCTTTACCAAACCTTAACCAGGGAGGAGGCTCTGTGGTGAGGGTGGTGGAAGGTGATACAATCAACCTTCACCGTCACAAGTCGGGGAGATCGGTGTCGCTTTAGCCAGCGTCGCGAAGAGGTTGATGAAGAGATGCGGATCCACGACGATCTGATGCTTACCATGGCGTCCTGCGCATAATAGAACAATGAGAACCATTGTCAGAATCGGAGTCGAAATAAACTGAAGGTCGAAATCAAGAAACGACGAAATCAAGTCGCTGGTACGAGAGCGTGATAAGGTTGGTCGTTGTACCTGATGTAAGAAACGACGACAAGCGAAGTTGACTCGCAACTCTGACGGTCGAGGTTCTGAAGCTCCGCGAGCCGACCATACGATCCAGGCCTGGCTGAACGGTGTCGACGGTAGAAGATGGTGATGATTCGAACTGGTAGAGCGATCGGAAGCCAAGCTCACTAGCAAAACGCCTAGGTGGCTGCAGAAATAAACTGAAATTCCAAGAAGAAGAGCCGGAATGTGACGTGAGCCTGAGGATGCGTGGAATGTCTGACTACGGACCGTTGGGATGAGCTACTCGGTGAAAAACGGTGAACCGTTGAAAATCCGCCTTGCTCACTTGGTGGTCCAAATGTTGGAAGTGTGGGGGACGGGATTGCCCCCCACGCGAAGACCTCCCTTGACTCGGACCAAGGGAGAGTTCGTTCTTGGAAGGTTGGGGTGACGGCGGATTGTCCGCGTCGCCACGCAACCGAACTTCCCTCGGTTGGGTCCGAACTTTTGTGAGGGCGACACTTGGCAGCCCCACAAGCATGCACGAAAATAGTGAGAGTGCAAGCGAATGTTACGAACATTTCGCTACACTCGCTATTGTTCCTTGTAACACACGATTGTCGGCGTGAAGAAACGAACCCGGCGAAGTCCGAAAATGTGAACGCGGACGTCGCGGAAATTGGACGCGATCCTCAGTCCGAATTTATGGCGAGTCCGCGCGGTTTGATGTTACATTTCTGCATGTGTGTTTTAGTTATAAATCCAGAGAGCAAAACAGAGAGTTCATTCCATTGACGACTTGTGTACCCACTCTTGCATAATATACAATTGCTCTCTCGTTACTTGGGCGATTTCAGTGATCTAAGTTGCTACGGATTCCTTGCTCCGAGCCCGTCGGATTGATCCTAGGCTCTGCCTCTAACTCGCCAAGTTAATTCTGTGGCGTCACTTAGAGCAGGACGGCTTCTTTCACCCAAAACGTGCCACCGTGGAGAATGGTGGATGGTTCAGAAAAAATCGCCGACAAGATGAACCCCGCTCTGACTGGACCGCCAAATGTACCCAGCGTCTAATTGGACCGCCTAATGTGCAACAAAAATTGATGTCCTCAATTTGGGACACGTCGGCCAGGAAAAAAACACGGTTTGAAACACAAGATTCGAGAATCTAGTGACGTGTACTATAATGCTTCCGCTCGTCCAGCCGCCGCGATCCGTTTCCCGAAGCGTGCTGCTGAATTGAGCCGCTATAATCGCTGGGAGGCGGCTGGCAGAAGAGATGGGAGGGAAGTGAAAATCCTTGTGGGTTGGGTCTGACACAAGCAGCGGATAGAGAGAGAGGAGCGATGGAGGAGGTGTAAAATCATCATCTGCCAGAAGGAGAAGCTGGGGTCATGCTTTAGCGAATTGCCGAGCAACAGGTAACTTCCCCGGCCATGACGGCAGAGTCCAGCATGCTTGAGGAGGGAAATTCGATCAGCAGACATTGTGGCGGCCCAATTGGTGTACGCTGTACGAGCGGATCCAATACCTACACAGATCTAAAGTGCTTGACTGTGTTTGAAACACTCCCCACAATTGTTGTCAAGTTGGACTGTTCACCTTTGATTCACACCCTGTTTACATTTTGCTGTTTGGTTGAGATTCAATTGGTATGGTTTGTTGCAATCGAAACAGTTGATGGCGCGTATATATGTTGTAGAGTTTTGGCATCCACCCAGGTATCGATGATGGATGAAATACGTTTGGCACGGATGGACTTAGGGCAGGCTGGAACCGGTTAGGAGCTGTGACATTTAGTAACTATTCCCTTTTCCCAACTATAATTTCTTGCGTGAGGTGCGGGACGGCGTTGGTTGGGATGGTCCAGAAATTTGTGCGCGATTGAACAAGCAAGTATTCAGCTGCGCTCGCAACCAGTTTTGCTACTCGGGAACCGGAGTTGGGCAGCTGAAATTGCAAGAAAAACGAGTTGCGCGAGCGAATAGGAATGAGATGGCGTTTCTGCCATCGTGGCACATCCAGCACAACCTTATCAACAACACCTCACATTCGTTTACCTCGCGATCCTCTTACCATACCTTCCTTACCTCACGATCCTCTATCTTCCTTGCCTCGTTCCGTCATTCCTAACTCCCATAATTGCGTCCAGTCGTATCTAGTCAGACGGGATTAGTTCCGCGTTGCATATTTTTACCGTCCAATATTGGCTGTCGATTATGGCAGATGTAAGCGTTAGTCAGTAATAAGGTTAGCATTTCATTCCGTTAGTACGCGAGTCTAATGTCAGTGGTGACCGTAGTTAATGACAGTCACGTTAGCAGGGGTGCTTCGCACCTCTAGTACCGTAACTATCACAAGTTCGCGGCGTAACGTGGCGCGGTTCTGCATTGGATCTTAATCACGTGGCGTAAGTTGCGCGGTTCTGATATCGGTACGGTTGGCAATAGTTGTAAGTTCTGACGTTTGTTGTACTAGTGTATTGCGGATAAGATAGCGTCCTTCGCGGACGAAAGACTAGCGTTGATCTCCGGATGCATTAGTAGTGCCTTTTTTCGGATCCCCATCATGCGAACGCACGAGCAGCGTCGATTCGAGATCGCGACGGTAATGAACCCTCAGAGGATCGCGTTTGCACAGGCTGGAAGAAGTAGAGAGGAAGAAGGGGTGGTTGGGAGGGGGATGAGAGGATGATGGACTGGCGAGGAGCGACGTAGCGGAACGGCCCCTTTTCCCGCAGCGAGACGCGACGCTGGGGAAGCGGGCGGTTACTCTGAGGCACCTCTTGGAGCCCCTTTCCGCATTTTCCCCCCTTCCCCCTTTGCGGTGCGTGACAAAAGACTGGTGAGAGGCGATGTGGGGGACCGGCCGCGTGCTTTCTCCCCATTCCCGTGTTTCCCCCTTCCCCGTGTTTCCCACTTCCCCGTGTTTCCCCCTTCCCCGTGTTTCCCCCTTCCCTGTGATTCCTCCTTCCCCGTGCTTTCTCTCCTTCCCCGTGCTTTCTCTCCTTCCCCGTGCTTTCTCTCCTTCCCCGTGCTTTCTCTCCTTCCCCGTGCTTTCTCTCCTTCCCCGTGTTTCCCACTTCTCCGTGTTTCTTTTCCTTCCCCGCGTCTTCTTCCCTTCCCCGTGCTTCCCCCTTCCCCGTGCTTTCTCTCCCGTTCCCCGTGCTCCTGTTCCCCGTGCTTTCTTCCCATCCCCGTGGTTCCCCCTTCCCCGTGTTTCCCCCTTCCCCGTGATTCCCCTTTTCCGTGCTTTCTCCCCTTCCCCGTGATTCCCCCTTTCCCGTGCTTTCTCCCCTTCCCCGTGTTTCCCTCGTTCCTGTGCTTTCTCTCCCTCCCCGTCTTTCCCCCTTCCCCTCCCCGCGCCTTCCCCCCATCCCTCCCCACGCTCCTTCCTCTTCTAGCTCGTCCCCCATTCCCCCGTTTTCTGCTCACCCCCTCCCCCCCCCCCCCCCCCCCCCCCCCCCCTCCTTCGTTCTCCCCTTATCTCCCCGCTCTCCACTCATCCCCCCCCTCTCCCCTCATCTCCCCGCTCTCCCCCCATTTTTCCCCTCTCCCCTCATCTCACTGCGATCCATGCCTCCTCGCTCATTCGCCCTTCATCCCCCCTCCATCCACCTTGCGTTTTCCCCCGCCATCCTCCCCTCGATTCCTCCCATCCATTCACCCCTCATTCCCCATCCATGCCCCTCTCCTCCTCCCAACCCCCATCAGCTCACCCCCCATCTCCCCACATGCCCCTCCTTCGTTCAGCCCTCGTTTCCCCGTTTTCCCCCGCAAGTCCCCCCCCCTCCCTCCTTCTCCCTCGCTGCTCTGCTCTGCTCCCCGTCCACAGAATCATCCGTGCGTTCCGGGCAGAGGAGCAGAAGATGGTCAACCAGTGTTTTCTGATTCTATCCTACCCTACCCTTACCTTGTCTCTTTGCATTGTTCCTCTACACATGGCCACCACAGAATCATGCGTGCGTTCTGGGCAGACGAGTGGAAGATGGTGAAGAAGGTGCTCCAGCTGCACAAGGCCAAGGAGAAGATCCCCTCCAAGGTCCCCGCTTAAACCGCTCAGCTCAGATGAATGAACGGGATTGGATTGAAGTGCCTGATCTGCCTGAACGGTTTTGAATTGAAGTGCCTGATCTGCCTGAACGGGATTGAATTGAAGTGCCTGATCTGCCTGAACGGGTTTGAATTGAAGTGCCTGATCTGCCTGAACGGGTTTGAATTGAAGTGCCTGATCTGCCTGAACGGGTTTGAATTGAAGTGCCTGATCTGCCTGAACGGGTTTAAATTGAAGTGCCTGATCTGCCTGAACGGGTTTGAATTGAAGTGCCTGATCTGCCTGAGCTGCCTAAATCACCAGGGGGCTGCCTAAGCCCCTGCAACAGGCGCGTAGAGACACAGTGGGATGGTGCGGGTAATGCCAGGCAGGAGTTTCGGTTTTGTTGGAGTGCAAATGTCCATTGATTATTGGATGTATGGTTAGTGAGCAAGTATGGTTTACTCCACTGGCCTGCTTCAGCTACGACATGAACACTGCACAACTGAAGTATAATTTTGGCAAAGATTCACACAGCAACCCATGACATCTGCAAACACCAAGTGCTGCTCGCCACTACACTTTGCCCTCAAGACACAACCCCAGGAGATGCTTGGCGTTTGCAGATAACAACATTAGTGCAAATTGTTTGGAAGTGTTTCTGATGTGCTGGAGCTTTTGTTAACGGTTTGTTTAATACATATTGATGTTCAATGGACAGAGCAATATGTACCTAGAGTGCACTATTTATCACAACATCTTTTTTTCCAGACCACGAATGATTTCGCACCGCGCTTTCATTTTCCCTCCAAATATTTCAAATGTCGGTCCTGACTGAACTTGTCTGGAGCCTCGGCCAACCAAACCCCGCTTCTCCCTGATCATCCGAACCTCACCGCTTTGAGCCTCTTGCTCGCTCACATGATGCGCCATGCCATTCGTACTATGGAATGGAAGTTGGCAATTTCAGCCGCCTTGGCAGAGAGCGTTCGCTCGGTTTCTCCTGGGGTGATCGCGAGAGATAAGGCAGTTCCCTTGGATTCTCTTCCGCGGCATCAACCAGATGTTTCTCCCGACTCACCTCCATTCATCGCCTCCTTGCTTCCACCTGCACTACTTTTCAGACCTGCCAATTTCTTATCTCCGTTCTGACTTCACGTCCAGCTATGCGAGCTGCTGGTCGCACTAGCCCGTAGTTCACTGGATACCTGCAATAATGTAAGCTTAGCCATATTTACTAGCCGCGAAACCATATTATGTCATCCTAAGCCAAATCTAGCTAGGACGTTGTTGTGTCGTGGCGGCCTGGGATTCCAAGTTATGGAGCTATCATAAGTGAGTTACGATGGATCTGAATTGAAGTTACGGCGGATACGACGTTGAGATGTTAATTTGACGCCGTTCCAGTGGAGACGGATAGCAGAAAGAGTCTAAACGGATAGCATGACGGCGCTCAAGTGGAGATAGATAGCAGGACGGCGTTCCAGTTTAGACGAATAACATGACGGCGTTCCAGTTTAGACGAAAAACATGACGGCGTTTCTGTGCAGGCGGAAACCAGGACGGCGTTCAGGCTTAGACGGATAACAGGACCGCGTTCCCGCTAAGACCGGGTATAGCAAGCGGTCAACCTCACCCCGCCATGCAACGCACCGCTGCTTTCACCCACGGTTCAGCATGCTGTTTCGTCGTCAATGCAGCGTCGCTGCTGTTTACGTCATCAAAGCGACGTCGTCGCTGCAGTAGCCGTCGAAGCCGACAAAGCGACGTCGCTGTTGTTCCTGCCGTCAAAACAATTCCAACTGCGGTTTCGGGCGTCCAAAAAATATTTCGCCGTCAAAGCGACGGCGCTGCTCGTTTCGTCGTCAGTGCAACGTTTCTGCTCCCGTATTACCGCGGACAAAGCGACGTCCGTGCCGCTTCATCTCTAAAACGCAACGACGCAGAGACAACTTCGAGGCGAGAGCAATGACTACACCACCAGCAGCAGCATCAGCGACTGATAAACGGGAATCAGCAGGATGCTGCTTGGGCCGATGGCGTGGCTTACAGCAAGCGAGCAACCTGGAGCAACGACCGTCGGAGGCAACGGTGGTCACGACGAGAGCAACGATCGAGCAGCCAGGCGTGACGCCTCGGGTGGAAGCGTGACGCAGGAGCGACAGGCCGGCGACATGCACATGGTACGTGCTCAGGGATGCTTGCAGGGGGGAAGTGTCGTGAGTCCTAGAGCGTCGCCGCGCAGAGGCAACAGTCATGCCTCTTGACCTTGCCTCCAACACTCGCCTCTTGCTGTTTCTAATCCTCCCTTGTCGTTTCTGTGTGGCTGTTTCTCTCCCCATGCGTGTGTGTGCCTCACGGCCTGCGAGACGGAGGGGAATGGCAGCGAGTGGACGGAGAATGGGCGGGCTTCCGTTGCTGGCTCGCACGAGAGACGACCGACCGAGCGAGGAGAAGCGGAACCGTGGCACAGCAGCAACCGAGCAACCAGGAGCGGCACGCCTCAAGTGAAAGCGTAGCGCAGGAGCGGCAGAGCGGCAAACGGATCACGGTACGTGCCAGGGGGTGCTTGCAGGGGGGAAGTATAGTGAGTCGCCGCGCAGAGGCAAGAGTCGAGTCTCTTGCCCTTGCCTCCACCACTCCCCTCCTCTCCTGCTGATCTAACCCTTCCTTTTGCGCCGCTTCTTGTGTGCGTGTTTTCTCTCCCCATTCTTTTGTGTGGCTCACGGCCTGCGAGGCGGAGGGGAATGCGGACTGGCGCGGAGTGGACGCGGACTGGCGCGGAGTGGACGCGGACTGGCGCGGAGTGGACGCGGACTGGCGCGCAGCGGACGCGGACTGGCGCGGAGCGGACGGGGCTTCCGTTGCTGGGTCGCACGCTCGACAAGCGTTGAGCGAGGGGAAGAAGCATCAATGGAGCATTGGCGCGTCAACGGCAGCAACACGGCGGCGGTCGCGACGAGAGCAACGACTGCAGCAGCAGCAGCAACCGAGCAACCAGGAGCAGCACGCCTGGAGTGGCGCAGGAGCGGCAGATCGGCAGGCGGAGCATGGAACGTGCCAGGGGGTGCTTGCAGGGGGGGGTGAAGTGAGTCGTAGGACGTCGCCGCGCAGAGGCAAGAGTCGTGTCTCCTCTTGCCGTTAGTCGCCACTCCCATTCTGCAACTAACCAACCATTTCTCCGTGTCTCTGTTTCTGCGACGGCATGCATGCGTGTGTCTGCAAGTGCGTGCCTCATGGCCTCCAAGCCTGCGCGTGAGTGAGTGGCCGTGTGATGATGTGATGTGGTGCATCAGTGTGCAGCGTCAGTGCGTTTCTGGAGCGTCAGTGCGTTTCGCGCGCGATGCGGTGGTGGTGGCAACGAGAGCAACGACTGCAACAGCAGCAGCAGCAACAGCAACAGCAGCAAGCAATGAGCCACCTGGAGCACGAGCAGCGCCAGGCCGTTGCTTGGGGCGAAGGCGTGGCGTAGCAACAACCGCGCAGCACGCTTCAAGTGAAGGCGTGGCGAGGAGCAGCACAGCGGCTGACGGAGCATGGTGCGTGCCAGGGTGTGCTTGCAGGGGGGCAGTGAAATGAGTCTTAGGGTGTCGCCGCGCAGACGCAACAGTCCTGTCTGATTGTCTTGCCTGCAGCTCTCGCCTCTTGCTGCTTCTAACCCTCCCTCCCTTGTTGCATCGTTTCTGTGTGGCTGCCCCTCGCCCCATGCATGTGTGTGTGCGTGCCTCACGGCCTGAGAGACGGACGGGGAATGCACGAGCTGTCGTGCTAGCTCGCACTAGAGACAACCCGGAGCAGCACACCTCAAGTGAAGGATCATGGTACATGCCCGGGGATGCTTGCAGGGGGGGGTGAAGTTAGTCGTAGGGCGTCGCTGCGCAGAGGCAAGAGTCGTGTCTCCTGCCCTTGCCTCCGACACTCGCCTCCTCTCGTGCTGCTTCTAACCCTCCCTTGTTGCGCTGCCTTTGTGTGCGTGCGCCTCTCTCCTTGTGTGTGTGTGTGTGTGTGTGTTTGTGTGTGTGTGTGTGTGTGTGTGTGTGTCTGTGAGTGCTTCATGGCTGCGAGGCGGAGGGGAATGGCACGGAGTGGACGGGGGTTGCCAAGTTTGGGGGCTTCGTCTCTGCCCGACCGAGGCACAGCAGCAGCACTGGTCACTTGTAGCAGCTGTAGCAACAGCGCCTTGACTTTCCAGCGAAGTATTTTCTCCTCCGAAGGAACGCTTTCCCTTGTGTGATGCCAACCAAGCGCGCATCGCTTGCATTTCAGGTGCTCCTCTGCTTTCTCCTCTGAATTCTCTTCTCGCCACCCGTTGCTTTTGGCCGAGCTCACAAGCCACACGCCCTTCCTATTGCAGGTATCAACAGCAGACGGCGAGACGAGCAACCTGGAGCAGCACGCCTGGAGCCTGGAGCCTGGAGCACGGGGCGCAGCGGGCGCTGCTTGGGGCGAAGGCGTGAGCGACTCAGGCCTCTCCTCTCCTCCTCTTCCCACGCCTCTCCTCCTTTTCCTTGCCATCCTTCCTCCCCTCTCTTTCAGCACTCAATGGGGCACTGGCTGCAGTGACTCAGGGATCACCAGTGGCTGCAGCAAGTGCAGGATGATGGCGAGCAGTCAACAAGTGGTGAGTGGGTCATATTAAGTTGTATTTCACTTCATTCACCTTTTCCTGCTTTCTCCTGTGCCTTTCTGTCTTGTCTTCCATTTTCCCACGGTTCCCTTGTGTATTTGATGCTGTATTGCCAGATGTTCATGCCACTCTGCTCAGCTATCAATCTTCTCCTTTCCTACCCTCTCCTCTCCTTTGTTACGAGACATTTAATCACCAGCCGCTTCTGGCATGTCAGTGCTCGTTCTCATCCTCAGCATCTCATCTGCTCGCTTCTCCTCTCCCTGCTGGGCCTCTCCTGCTCTTCCTTGCCATCCTTCTTCCCCTCACCTCCACCACTCAGGGAAGCAGTGGCTGCAGCAACTCAGGGATCACCAGTGAGTGGTGAGTGTATCAGATGAAGAACTCTCCCACTTCTCCATTCACCTTGTCCTGCTTTCTCTTGTGCTGTTCTACCTTGTTTCCCATCCTTCCACGGTGCCCATGTGTCTTTGCTGTTGTGCTGCCAGGTGTGCATGCCACTCTGCTCAGCTCTCAGACCCCTCCTTTCCTGCCCTCTCTTCTACCTTGCTCTCCTCCCTTTCAGCATCACAAGGGCAAGACCTTCTATCTAGCACCAGAAGGTGGCAGCGGTGGTTGGTAGGGGAACCAGCAGCAGTGGTGGTAGCGGTGGTTGCACCATTAATGGCCACTACAGTGGTTGCAGCTGCAGCAATGGACGGGTGATTACAGCTTACCCTAGTGCTTCGCATTTCTCTCGATTGTTTTTTGTTTCAACATCAGTTGCGTTCTTGACTAGGCTCCGATGTCTTACTGGTCTCCTCTAATCCGTCTCATGTTGTTCGTCCTCCCCTCTTTCTGTACCCTTTTATGATGGTGCCCTGGCCTCCCTCCGTTCTGCATGTCCAGTGGCTGTTTCTGGCAACACCAACCGGGAAGTAGTGGCAGAATCAGCAATGCTGCAAATTCTCGATGGTAAGGTGTGATCGGAGATTCCGCAGGGGAAAGTTGATGGCCTTGCTTACGTATTTCTCACTTAGTGTTTGCTACACCATGGTGATCTGACGTGATACACAATTATCTGTTCCTTTAATTCAGCCTCACTTCTGTTCATGTGCGCTTTTGCAGCTTGTAACTGGCTTACTGTTCTCTTTCCCTCCCTTTCTCTCATGTCATGTTCCTGTCCCATTGGCAGCTCTCAAGTGGTTCTTCTGTGGTGATGTGCAGTGCAAGAGCGCCAAGAGCATGTGGGGTGGCGCAAGGGGTTGAATACCAACACCTCAACATGTGCCGCTTCTGTGCTTAGTCGTGCTTAGCTCTCCTCTACCATGCTTAAGTGTGCTGTGTTGCGTTGTGCTGTGGTGGGATGGGCTTGCATGTTGTGAAATAGGTGGGTGGGGTGGGAGTCTGAATGGCGCCTGGGCACAAACACCCAAGCAGGACAGAGAGTCCTTTTGCAGGTGTTGTGCCGTGCCATGATCACAAGCCCGATGCTGTGGCATCAAGGGGACTTGGCTGCTACGGGCCAAGCACGCAATCAGGGGACAGTAAGGTATGAGTAAGGCCGTGAGTGAGAGTAAGGTGGAGCTGGTATGAGAAGCACGCAATCAGGGGAGAAGGTGCAACAGCATGGCATCCACACACACACATGATGCAGCATGCATACAGAAGCTAGCCAGCCAACCAAACAGCCAACCAGCCAATTGGCCAGCCACCCAGCAACCAAGCGTCCAGCTAACCAGCTAATCAACTAGCCAACCATTCAGCTAGCCAGGCAGCCAACCAGCCAAGCATGGTCAGTGCCACCACATGACCTGTTCCACCATGCTCCTGATGAATGTTTCTGGCAAAAAATCACTCATCAATGACATCTGATGGAGTGCTGTAAGCTACAGATCCTTGCCTGCTCACTGCAAGCAATCATATCATCACATGTACACAGGCAGCCACGCTACAACTTCCGTTCAGGCCTTGTATGTAGATGACATTTGCCTGCTGTCTCAACAAACTAATGGGAGACACAGTACAAACCCAAGCCCGGGCTCATTGGGAACGCTTGCTATAGCAGGACATTTTAAAATGGTCCATCCATCACCTCTATGTACGGTACCTAAGTTAAGCACGACGAATAGTGGTCACAATGTTTCATGTACCGTAACTCTGTCTAGCATAAGCTTAAGCAATAAACAAGCACCAAACTGTACAAGCTGCCCAGCAAGAAACCCAGTCCACAGCACATCCAGGCATCTATGCAACCTCCAACCGATAATGCATGACATCCCCTAACTCTCCTCCACCCATGTGCCACAATCTCACCTCTGCCTCGCTCTCTCTTCCACCACCACCCACAATCACAACCACCACTCCTCAGCCCCGCCATCCAAAACCCGAAAATCACTCCTCACGCCAATCCTCTCCGCCACTCGCGCCAACTCTTCCCTCCCAGCCCTCCCTGCACGAATCCTCTCTTCACAGCACGGAGCAGAAATTCTCGGGTCGCAGGTGGTTCAGCTTCCCGCACCGCTTGCAGCGCCAGCTCTCCGCGCCGTACGGAAGGGGGTAGTAGTCGCCGCAGCGAGGGCACGCCATGACCGTCGCGCTGCTATCCGTCACGCCCACCGACGGCCCCGGATGGTACGCTCCCGCTCCACTTGGGGGAGGAGCGCCGTACGCGTAAGCGGAAGGCTGCGGGTACGGCTGGGAAGGCGGATACCCTGCCACGGGCGGCACTGGCTGGCCGTATGCTACTGGAATGCCCTGAACCGGCGGCGCTGCCGTTGATGCCGGTGCAGCGGGGTGGGATGAGTGGTACTGGTAGCTCTGCTCGTGCCTTTGGTCCGCCGCATGGAGATTGGTCTCGTAATAGTCAGCCTGATCGTAGCCGTCGCTGCTGTCCTCTTCTGTCCTCTGCCGATGATTCCTGACTGTCGCACTCACGGCCGCCATCTCTGTAATGTAAAGGATAACTCTAAAATCAGATGCAGTATACCGTCGCTTTATCTTACACACGGACCAGCCTAGTTGGAACCGTAAAGCTTCGTTTCCTAAAAAAGAAAAAGGATTTCGTGTGACACGTGCTCTGCGCGTAGGACAAGAAATGACAGAATGAGGGTAAGTAAAAAGGGGAGGCTGATGTCATTGTGTATTGGAAGGGGCTCGTGCCAAAGCCAGCACTGCAAGAGTGGCTTTCTACGGTAGTATGTTCTGCAGAAATTTGTAATACGTTTCAATTCGGTAAGCTTTCAAACATCTAGGAAAGAGTGGCGAATGCAGGGAGCAAACCACCACCAGTTCGCTGTTGAGACCTTTCGCGGATCTCTTCAGGGCGGGTCATCTGGGTGAGTCCTGGTAAGCAATACGAAATACACAGTAGTGGAACACTCTGGATGAAACATAACTGGATGAATGAGACATGGCCTCAGCATGCACTATGTGAGTGGTACATTGTAAGTTATTGAATGTGGATACATGTTTTTACTGTCAATCTCTACCTCCAATGCTTGTATCATGCGTTTTGCGAATCCTACTCACTTTGGATGCATGAAAAAAATATACGGTATGATTTTTTACATGGCTTTTGGTAAACGATAAAGTTTGTATGGTACATTTATGCTTTCTCATTTTGCACATGCAGCTCGCACTAAGAAGTGGGAAAATGGTTTCTCACATGGTATAGTGACAGCCGTTTGTTGGCATTACCCTTATCCGAGTAGGCTTGTAGCGAAAAAACAGGAAGCCTCATTGTTGTCCACCTTTCTTTGGTGTGTGACTCCTCACACCTCTCGAGGGAACTACGCTATCTGCTTTCGTGGCTATTTATGATTGGGTCATGTTCACGTGGTAACAGCAGAGTCCCCATCAAACCCCTTTGGATGACCTGGAAACTGAACATGGTGCACCACGTGTAATATCCAACAATCTTCACAACCATTTTTCGTCACGTGATGGCTATGGGGACTTCCACGCGGAGGCGCAAGCAATTCCCAAACACGAGGGACCGCAAGATTCTCGGGTGATCGAGCGTGAAAGCAGGCATTCAGACGCGCCTCGCCTTTATGACCTTTCAGGTTCGTAAAGGCCACCAAGAGCTCACTTGCACAACGCGTCTCGCTGGAACCCCAAGATGAGAGAGGGGTTTCAACAATCACGCTGAGTGACCCCAGGAATCTCGAAAGGTCGTTTGGCCCTTTGTCTCTCGATGAGCCAAGCTTTCTGGAAGCCCACCTCTCACATCGAGCTTTCATCCACAGGTCCAGGATAACCCCAGTCGATCCATGATTGCTTTTCTTGCTATCAGTCCATCTCCTTGAACGCACAAACTTCTCCCCTGCAGCAAGACAACCAAATTGCCCAGCAGTCACTGATCTAGATCTTTACAGGCTAATCTATTCCACACCAGCACGATGCAGCACCTAAACGGACACTTACCCAATCCAATGGCGGCAAGCTTCCCTTTCGGCGTATCGCTTTCCCCTTGCTTCGCTCCACAGGCTATGGCCTTTACGACCACGCCTTCCGGGGTAGTTCCAACGTTACCTGGTCAGCAACAAGTTGGTTCCGCAAACCAACGAGGCAGTTTAGGATCCAGGAGCGGTATCTGCGCAGCTAAGCACATGGAAGCGGAACAAAGACGTCGGGCCCGGATATCTGACAGGTGCGCTCTTGTTCATTAGACGAAAGCTTCCGGTTTTATGCCTTCCGTCGCGATATTCACGTTCCTCTTTCCCCCTTGTTCCTGATTTCAGCATTGACGCACTTAAACGACTCGTTCCGCACCAGGGGCGGACCAACACGGCAGCATTTTTAGCGGAGGTGTATGACTACATCGAATCCCTGCATTCCCGCATTCGACGCATCGAGGAAGCCACGAACTCAGCGGAGCAGCCCTCCCTCCCTGCTTCTGGAGCCAAAGCGGCCGACAACGTCAATGCCCCGCCGCAAACAGCACTGGCTCCTAATTCCGCTGACGAAGCCTCGGGTGACGACGCGGACGACGCGACGGTAGAACGGGCGCAAGCCATGGAAGGCAATTTTCGTGTTGAGGGTGGGGAAGAAGCACAAGCGCAGTGTCGCATTGACGAGCAACAACGCGAGGGCTTCGATCTGAATATGATAGCCGTGGAAGGAACGGTGCGGGAGGGCGCGGAGCCACTAGATGTTAGCGCGAGTGGCGCAAAGACCGTTAATGAGCTCGCGGGGAAGAAGCGGCGACGGGACAGTTTTGATTCTTCTGTCGTTAAGCCGGCGTCCGGCGTATGTGGACAAGACGGAACCGCAGATGTGGGCACAAAACCGTGGTGGCTTCGCCAAAACGAGCTCAAGACAACCACGGCTGATGCGCGGCGAGAAGGCGGTGAACTGGCCGCCGTTACAGTTGAGAGGCAACGAGTGGGCGGGGACGCGGCGTGGACAGAGGAGCTACCCGGACTGGCTCCTTCGCCGGAGCATCCACGGCAGCAAGCGGAGCTTCAGAGTAATGACGGCGTCTCCGCTTCCTCGCACCCCTCCACGGCACCTCCGCCGCTTGCCACTCCGTTATCCGCGTCAACGTCCCCTTCTTGCTCCGCGGGCGGCTCTGCTGCGCTGGCTGCCTCCCCCGCTCCCCGCCGACGGGTCTCTGCGCCATGCAAGGGTCGGCGCGGGCGGCCAGCGCTTGGCGCACGTGCGCGGACGGAAATATCGCCGTCTCCGCTTAGCAGCACTGGCGGTAACGGCTGCGGTGTGGAGGAGGAAATGGAAGATGCGGCGAAACGGAACGCAGCTGGTGCTCACGCGGCAGCGGCAGAAACCACGCAGGTCCGCGACACTGATGCTGGCGATGCTGACGGCGAAGTGGACGCTGCTGTGGAGGCGGCATCGGTGCTGGCGATGGTGGGATCGTCATGGTGTGACGCTACGCAGCCCAATAACGCGCAGGCGCCCGCGGCTCCTCCAGCTGATGCTGCCACGCCTGCTGCCGCTGTTGGTCCTGTTGCTCGAGTCGCTGGACCCGCCAACCAACGACAAGCACCACTGAAGCCAAAGTGAGTGCTTGGCTGCTGGCAATTGCTTATTTTCCTTAACGTTCTTGGCATGGGCAAATTAGTCTTAATTTCCCTTCACACTTTTCCTCGTGGTTCATCGTCTGTTTATTCCTTTACCTTACGCACAGGCAACGACATTTACAATCAACCCGACTACAGCCACTTGCTGCTGCTCCAGCTTCCACGGTTGCAACATTGCCTTTCGGCCTTCCATCCTTCTCAATGCAGCTTCCCATGTTTACCACCATGCAACCTTCTGCACTGCCTGCGGTCCAGCATCCCTCGTTAGCTTCTGCGGCAGCAGCGGCTGCTGATGCAGCAGCTGTGGCGCAGCAGTGGGGGATGGCGGCTGCAGCAGCCCACATCCAAGCACAGGCAGCAGCACAAGCTCATGCCCAGGTTCAGGCGCTCATGCAAGCAGTGGCTGCATCAGGAGGCACAACTGCAAATAATGGTGGAGCTCTGCTCCCAGTCACATCTCCTACCGGTGCATCGCCTGCACTCGTGGTTTCTGCCACTGCGCCCCAACAGCCAGCACTTGAAGTTGCCCCAGCAGCAAATGGAGTTTCGGCAGTGCCAGAAGCTGTGGCAGAGGAAGAAGTGGGTAGGAAACGGAGGCGGCGAGGTGCGGGTCAGGCCAAGGTGGTCTGAATTTTTTGTACCAGAACACATTTACCTTTAACTAGCCATGTTAAGCTATAGAAAGAGACTTGGAATTGTTTCTTCAGCTGGAGTTTCCCCCTTCAATTCCATTTGTTATTTTATTGTGACATGACAAAGGCAGCTCTGCCTTCAAATCCACAATTATACGGTAACAGCAGTATGTGCAATACTGTTGGCTGGATGGGATGGACGTCTGACGGATAGGTACAGAGCCAGATTGACGGTGGGATAACCACATGGGGATGTGCATTTTAGATTAGTTTCCAAGGAAAATTACTAGATGGCCAGACAAAGCAAAGCCACTAAAAGCAACGCAGGTATTGAAATATGCATACCGGTGGCACTGTACTCAGATTGAAACCCATATGGTACGGATCCTAGTTTACGGAATGTAGAATTATAGAAAGTAGAATAATAAGGCCTCAAGTGCAGTGGCAGAGAAAACATAGAAGAAACGTGAGCTGCTAAGTACAATAGTAGGAAGGACCGGACTACAGTAGAGAACAATCAATTGTACGAACAGTCAGAAATTGGTACGGTAAGATGGTGCATGAAGAGGCAGTGAGGTGCAGCCAAACAGCTGAGCTGCGGGACTGAATCACGGAACAGCGAGAAGTTGTGCGAGCTGGTGAGAGCTGGCTGGTGCGTGCTGGGTGTCAGCACACGACTGTGCTGGATTGCCTCCGCAGGTCTGCTGAGTGGCGCTTTGGAGAGCGGTCGAGAGGGGTGGTGCAGCAGGGTGGTTGTGCAGCGAGGATGAATGGTTGTAAGTGGCGTGGAGTCGGGCTTGTACGCGTTCCTGTACAACACAAGCCACAGACGGGTACGATGTAATACTCGGGTAGTAGATTGCTAGGTCAGGAGGTGGGTAGGTAGGTGGGTGGGTAGGTGGATGGGTGGCTGGGTGGATAGTAGGTGGGTTGGTAGATAGGTAAGTAGGTAGATAGGTGAATAGGTAGGTAAGTTAATAGGTAGGTAGGTTGGTCCGTGACGGTAGGTCAGCATACGGAGCATGTGTGCTTGAAGTTACGTTCCATGAGATGGGTTGCATCATCGCTCCTTCAGCAAGAAGGGCAATTGTATATGAGCAGGCTGTGTGTGTGATGGGCCGTTTCAGTCAGTGGGCAGTTGAGGGGTGTGCGGGGTGTGAGGGGTGTGAGAGCGCGGAGCACTTGTGCTTGAGCAGGTTGCGTTGTGCGTGTTGGGCTGCATACCACTGAATCAGCAGGTCCGATCTGTGGTATCATCAGGTCAGGGCGAGAAGCACTTGTACTTGACCAGATTGCGCCACTTGTCTTTGAGATCCACTGGCGTGCGCGAGGGGTGGAAGCGGTGCCGGCCGTCCTGCAGAATCAGCTTCCACCTGGCCCCCGCAGCCCTGTGCCTCTCCATCAGCTCCTGATGGGGCCAGGGGGGAGAGAGAGGGCGAGGGAAGGAGAAAGCGGGCAAGTGCGCAAGAAAGAGGGTGAGCGAGGGAAGAGAGGGCGAGCGACGGAAAGAGAGGGCGAACGAGGGAGAGAGAGGGTGAGCGAAGGAGAGAGCAGGAGACAGAGGGTGAGCGAGGGAGAGAGATGGAGACAGTAAACGGTACAAATGTACGGACACGTAACAAAGAGGCAGACACAGGGGAGGAGAGTTGCATAGGTGGAGTCTCGACACTGGAGAGGTTGAGCAGTGAGCAAGGAGAGACGGATGCATGTAGGGTGAAGAGAAGGTGACGGTGGTGAGACCTCATGATACTGAGTCGAAAGGGTGCGTGCACGCACATGCGCGTGCGCGTGCATGCCTGCACGAGTGTGTGAGTGTGTGTGTGTGTGTGCGTGCGCGCGCGCGTATCAACACAGCACAGGCGTACCAGCAGTAATTCTTCCTCTTCTTCTGTCCACTTGCGCTTTGTTCGCCGTCCGCCAGCAGCTGGGGCAGCCGGAGGGGCAGCACCAGCAGCAGCAGCCGGAGGCGCAGCAGCAGCAGCAGCGGGAGGCGCAGCAGCAGCAGCGGGATGAGGCAAAGGTGCTGAAGGAGGTGCAACTCTGGCAGGGCGAGCAGCAGGAGGAGCATTAGCCGCAGCAGCACGAGCAGCAGAGGTACCAGCGGCGGCAGCAGCGGATGCACGAGGAGCAGAGGTGGTTTTCTGGGTTCGCCCATGGCTGGCAGGGATGAGGAAAGAGTCGATGCAGGCAATGGGGGAGATGCTAGAACGGGGAGCGGATATAAGCATGGAACAAGCAGTGAAGCATCACGACTGGGTGCTTGTATTGAACCCGCTAAAGCAACGCGTGTGGAGGGAGGGAGTGCAAAGAGAAGATACCAGGCCTAAGAATATATTAGCCATGAGCAATACCTTGACCCACCAATCCGGCTCGTCGGTGCGACCCGTCAACATGACAAGGCGAGGCGGCAATCCAGAGTGACCTCTTCGTATCGTCCTGCTATGATATGAGACGAACTGGCATGGCATGACACGCTGGGGCCTCTACCAGTCACCATTGGTGATACAAGCGAAGAACAAAGCATCCTCTCACCTGGCCGATGCCTTCCTTTCCTCCTTCTCCTCATGGCCATCCTCCTCCTGCTGCACCGCATCTCCCTCCCTCCCACCACCAGCAACGCCCACTCGCCTCTTACTCCTCTTCCCTGCCGACCCCACCACCTCTCCTATTCGCCTCTTCAACCCACTCCTGCCCACCCTACCACCAGCAGCACCGCCAGCACCTTGAACAACCCTCTCAGAAGCAGATGCAGCACGCACCTCACCTTCCTCCTCCTCATCATCATTCTCCTCCCTCTCCTCCTCCTGCTCCCTTTCCTCCTCCTCCTCCCCCTTCTCCTCCTGCTCCTCCTCTAACGCCCTCCTCTCCTCTGCTCCCCCCACACCACCACCACCCCACCCTTTCAAAATTCCATTGTGCATGAGCCCTTTCATTTCACGGCTCAGCTTTTTCCTCACCTGCCCAGCCATCCCCCCTGCCGTCCCCTTCCCCACTCCCTGCGCCGCTGCCCCTTTTGCCCCCTCAACTTGCTTCTCCTTCCCTCCCCTCCTACCAATATCTCTCCTTTCCCTCTGCACGTCCCCATCCTCTCCCCACCCCTCCACCTCCTCCCTCTGCTGCCTTTGTCCCTTACTCGCTGATTCCCCCTTCCCTTTCATCACCTTACCTCTCGCACCGCCTGCCCACCCATTCACCCCAATCTCAGGCCCCTCCGCTCTCTCAACCCTCGCATCAAATGCAACCCTTCCTTGTGCTTTCCCCTTGCCTTTCACACTGCTTCCGCTCCTCATCCCCCCCTGCTCCTGCTCTCCTTCCTCTCCCCCCCTCCCTTGCAAAGGAGTAGCGGCACGCTCAACACGAGCAGAACGATCAGAAGCACCCCTCTCACCCTTTGCACCCCTCCTCACCACATTATCTCCCATCTCCTGCTCCCCTCCCTTCCGTGCTCTCTGCTCCCACATCTCCCGCAGTCCCTTACTCGTGCTACTCCCGCCTGCCTCCCTGCCATCTCGTCCCAACTCCTTCCTCTCGACCCCACCCTTCCCTTGCACATCCTTCCCAGCAGTACGACCACTCCCGTTTCCACCACCAGCAGCAGCAGCAGCAGCAGCAGTAGCAGCAGCAGCCGCACTGTTCCCATGTGAGCCAGCAGCACCACCTCTCCCAGATTTAACAGTAGCACGAGCCTTCTCCTGCCTACCTCTCCACTGCGCAGCACCTCTATCTGCTCCTCCTGTTGTCCCGTCTCCGTCCTTGCGCCCACCCAAGCCCTTCCGTACCTGCACCTCCTGCTCCCCCTCCTCATCCTCTTCCTCCTCTTTTTCCACCTCTTCCACCTCATCCTCCTCTTCCTCCTCTTCCACCTCATCCTCCTCTTCCTCCTCTTCCACTTCTTCCTCCTCCTCTTCCTCCCCCTTTTCTCTTTCCTCCTCCTCCCCCTCAGCCTCCTCCCCTTCTTCCTTCTCCTCCCTCTCTTCCTCCCCCTCCTCTGCCTCTCTATCATCATACATGCCAAATGCACCTGCAAGTCCTTCTGCTTCCCCACCATCCTCATTCGCCCACCTCCATGCCTTTCTCTTCGCCTCCCCGTCTCCTTTTCCCTCCTGCTGCTTGCTCTTCCCCCCAACGTCCTCTCCTCTGCTCCCCCCTACCCTCGCTCCTCTCCCTTCTTCTCTCCCTCCCTTTCTCCCTCCTCCCCCTTCCCTCCATCCCTCTCTCCTTCCCATTCTCCCTCTCACCGCTTCCCTGCCCTTCACCCCTTCCACCCTCTTCTTTCCCAATCGCCCCCCTTTTCCTCCTTCCCTGTCCTCTCCAACCCTAGGCGTATTCTCACTCTTCCTAGCCCGACTCCAAGCTCTTCTTCTCCCTCTCCCCTTACCTATCCTCATCTCCCTTAATATGACACCACGACCACGATCCATTGCCATTTCCCTCTCCTCGTCCTCCTCTTCCGATTCGTCTGCCTCCTCCTCCTCTTCCTCTCCCCCAACTTCCCCTTCCTCCATCTCTCCTCGCTCTTCCTCTCTTCCCTCTTCTCCCTCTTCCTCGTCTTCCTCTGTTGCTTCTTCTTCTTCTGTTGCCTCTTCTTCCTCCTGCTCCTCCTCTTCTGTCTCCTCTTCACCATCATCCTCAGTCCCTTCCTCTTGCAATGCTCGTCTCTCCTCCTCGTCCTCCTCTTCCTCCTCCTCCCCAGTCTCTTCCTCCTGCGTTAAAGGTTCCTCCTCCTCGCCCTCCTCCTCACCCTCCTCCTCCCCAGTCTCCTCTTCCCGCATCTCCAGTTCCTCTTCCTCTTCCTCTTCCTCATCCTCCTTCTCCTCTACCTCCTCCGCCTCAGTTATATCTTCCATTTCAAACAGGTCAGCCACTCCCCCCTCTGCTCCCTCCCTCTCCACCTCCACACCCTCCACACCCTCACCTCCCTCCCCTCCCATCCCCGCACCCCTGCCCCTCTCCCCACTCCCAGCCCTCGCACCTTTCCTCCTCGCACCACCTGCATCATCAGCGTCAGCAGCAGCAGCAGCAGCAGCAGATGCGCGAGTCACTCGTTTACTCCCTTCCCTCACAGCAGGCACCCCATCAACACCCCTGTCACCAGCAACGGATTTGAAAGGGGATTTCTTAATACCATTCATCGCACCACCTGTTGTTTCTTCCTCTCCCTCGCCCTCTCCCTGGCCCCCTTCCCCGCCCTGCCCCTGCTTCTGCCCATTCTGAAGCCCCTGTGCCTTCTTCCTCTTGCCTAAGGCAGCTTCCAAGCCACTCACACTCGCATCAGCGCCTTCAACACCCCTCCCGCCTTCCCCCTGAGCCATCCCTTCCCCCCTCCCTTCCGCCCTCCCTTCCGCCCTCCCATCAGCTCTCCCGCTCTCCTTGCTCTTTTCCTTGCGTCCTGCTGCCTTCCCTCCCTTCAATATCCCACCTGCACCCCGCGCCTCTCCCCTTTCCTCCCGTTGCTCTTCTTCCTCCTCCCCAACTGCTGCTGCCATTCGGGAGTCAAGAACAACACGAACCTCTGCCACTCCATCTCGCTCCTCCAAACCCTCTTGCATGCTCTTCCCTTTCCCCTTCCCCTTTCCTCCACTCCTCCTCTCCCTCTCCCCACTTCCTCCCCCTTCCGTCCCACCTCCACCCCTCCTCTCTCCCCCATTCCCGCCTTCCAAATCCCCATCCGCTTCCCTCTTTCCCCATTCTTCTACCCCCCTCTGCTTCTTGCCCTCCCCTCCCTGCTCCTCCCCTTGCGTCTCCACCAGCCCCTCCCCCTGCCCCTGCGCCTCCCCCTCCCCCTCCCACCCCCCCTGCCCCTGCCCCTGCCCCTGCCCCTGCCCCTCCTCCTGCTGCTGCAGCTTCCTCTGCAGCCTCGCCGCTAGAGGAGACAGGCTCATCCTCTTCTTCCGCTCACTCCGCACACTCTCCAGCTCCCTCTCTCTCTCCCTCTCCTCCTCCTCCAAGCACCCCTTACACGTCCAAGCACTCACCTCCAGCACGTTTTGAAACAGCATGCCCGCGCAGTCGAAATGAAACATCTCTCCACACCCCTCGCACGGGAACAACGGCCCTGCATGCCCCCCTGTGGCCCTGCCTTTGCCCCCTGGTCCATGCCCGCAAACTGAACACACCAGCACCACACACCGCTTCCTGCCACTGCCGATGGGGGTACCCATGCCCATGCCCATGCCCATACCCGTCCGCATGCCCATGCCCACAGGTGTACCTGGGGGTGCTGCTGCTCCCATGCCATTACCGCTCTCCCCACGCCTTGCCATGGCCCCCAACCCCGCCCCTGCGTCACCTCCATTCAACCGTGCATCAGCTCCTGCTCCTCTCGCTTTCTCTGCTACTTGCTCTCCCTCCGCCCCTGCCGCAACTCGTGCCTCTTCCTGTGCCTCTGCCCCAATCCCTGCACGACCTTGCGCTTTATCCTTCCCCTCAGCCTTCCCCCCAGCCTTTGCCTTGGGAGGGGTCTGCCTCTCGGCTGCTGCTCCTTGCATGTCCGGAGCACGCCCATTGCCTTCCGCCTGTCTATCCTCCTTCCTCACTTGAAGGAACCGGAACAGCACGCGCTCCTCCTTCTCCTGCCCCTCCTGCTCCTCCTGCCCCTCCTGCTCCTCCTCCTCCTGTTCCTCCTCCTCCATATCACCATCAACTTGCTTCTCCCTGTCCCCTGTCTTCTCTCCCCCCTGCCTCCCCTCTCGCTGCTCCCTGCCTCCCCTGCCCTCCATGCCCCCCCTTTCCTCTCTCCCTTCCCTCTTGTCCGTCCCCTTCCTAACCCCATTCTCACGTTCAAATTCCTCTCTCACTCCGCCGTTTCTCTCCACTCCCATATCCTTCCCACCCCCCTTCCCCCGACTCCCCTCTACCCCTCCAACTGCCCCTCTCCCTTCACCTCCTCCGTCCCTCCCATCCCCTCCCTCCCCTTTCTCCCCCTCCTCCCCTTCCTCCCTCCCTTCATCCGCCTCCCTTTCTTCATCCTCCTCCTCCACCTCCTCATACTCCACGCGTCTCACATGTCGCCGCCCAGCCCATGGAACCTTCCCCTTGTGATCTCTCCCACTGCTCCTCTTCCCCCGCTCACCTCCTTCCTTGCCCTCTCGCCCCAAACCCTCTCCTCCTGCCTCTGCCTCTGCTTGCGTCTCCTTAGCACGTGTTTCTCCCGCTGCTGCTTCAGCTGCCCCTGCTTCTCCTACTACTGCTGCTCCTGCACCTCCTCCTGCACCTCCTCCTGCGCCTCCTCCTGCACCTCCTCCTGCGCCTCCTCCTGCACCTCCTCCTGCGCCTCCTCCTGCACCTCCTCCTGCGCCTCCTCCTGCACCTCCTCCTGCACCTCCTCCTGCGCCTGCTGCTCCTTGAGTTCGCCTCTTCTTCTGCGCCCCATCCATCTCCGCTGCTGCCTCTCCCCCGCCTCCCCCTGCCCCGCCAGCATACGCATCCACAGTAGCTTGCCGCGTTCGCAGGAACACAAGGGGAAGCTTCCTCCCCTTGGAATGCTGCAGGGGAAAGGCAGTGAGCGAAGGGACACAGACGAGCTTTTTAGGCGCCTTACACGAAGCAGCAGGAGAACAGGAGGGGTTTCGAGCATGTTGACAATAGGGAAAGGCAGTGCGTGGGACGAAAACGGGCAGGAAAGTCAGAAGTGGACTTTTATCCCTGCTTGCTGCTGCTCTACTCACCTTTGTTCCAACCAGCAGCATCAGCGGTATGATCACCAAGCAGCAGCATTAGAGGCAGCAGCAGCAGCATTAGAGGCAGCAGCAGCAGCAGCAGAAGAGAAGCAAAAGCAGCACTACCATGACTAAACTGGGAGCAACAAGTTAGGAAGGAGTGGAACGCACTTGCCCCACTGTCACCCCTGCTCCCTGCTCCGCTCACCTGCTTATGCCCTGGTTGCTTCTCCCCGACAGCAGCACCTCCAGCATCAGCGCCACCGCCAGCAGCATCAGCGCCACCGCCAGCAGCATCAGCAGCAGTACCATTGACAGCAGTGCGATTGAAAGCAGCACCATCCCCACCCTTCCTTCCGCGTCTCTGGTTCCTCTCCATCTCCTCCTGCTCCTCCTCCTGCTCAGCCCTGTGCTTGCCCCCCTGCGCCATACCACCATCCACCTCGTCCTCCCCTGCCCCTTCCTCCGCCCTTGGCATTGCAAGCCCTTTCAGCCCCTTCCTGCCATCCGCTCCCCCCTCACTCCCCGCCTTCCCTTCACTGGCTTGCTTCGCTTCATCCCCCTCCTCGCTCAGACTGACCTCCCGCATGGGCCTAGTCACCTTCTGCTTCTTCCTGCTCCGCCTGCCACCCACACCTTCTCCCAAACGAGGAGCAGCAGCATCAACAGCAGCAGCACCAGCATCAGCAGCACCAGCACCAGCAGCAGGGGCAGGAGCAGGGCGAGCAGCACGGTCGGCAGGAGAATCAGCAGCAGCAGCAGCAGTAGCAGCATGATGGGGAGGCGTGGGCTGGGGTGCAGAAGAGTTGGGTCGAATCTTCCAGTGACGCAGTTGCTGGATGGGCGGAGAGGAAAAGACAGGGCAAAGAAAGAGATGAGCGTGAGCGATGGTCGAGAAGGTGGGCTGGGCACTGAAAGGTTGCGTCGACAGCCCATGGGCAAACAATAAGAAAGACCTTCAATTTACTGCATGGCACCTTACGTCACGCAGCCACGGGTTTCACAGTTTCACTCACTCACCAGAGGCAGCAACATGAGAGGGGGAAGCAAGCCCCCACGGAGGTCCACTTGTCCATGTGTGCATGCAACTATCGGTTCACAAGCTCAGCAGAAACTGTCCCGCTCAGTAAAACAATCGCCACTGTCCTGAAGGTTAACGTCCAACACGCCTGAGTCGACTCAACACTCACCAGGGGCAGCACGGGCGGAGGCAGCAGCGCAGCAGCAGCCCAGCCCAACAGCTATATATTGGGGTGACCTTTGAGAGTTCTTAAAAGAAACTCACCTGGGGCAGCACGGGGGGAGGCAGCGCAGCAGCAGCCCAGTCCACTAGCTCCTGCAGGTGCGCCCACACGTCCTCCTGGGGGGAGCGCTTCCTGCACCGCTTTGCCACGCCCGCCACACTGCCGTCCGCCTCCTGCACAAGAAGAGGGGGTTGGTAGTGCGGCGAGACGAAGGGGGGAAGGTGGAGCGGGGGCGAGGAGGGAGTGGAAGTTGACGTGAGAGGGCAACCCAGTTAGCATTGGGAAGACAGCAAGTGTCTGTTGCAGTCAGTCGGAGCGCTGCAGTAAAAACAGGAAGGGGGAAGGAGGCAGGCTGAAGGGGGTTCGGGGAAGGAGGCGGGGGAACGGAAGCAGGTGGAGGGAGGAAGGTGGAGGAGGCAGGTTACGGCAACTGAGTGACAGGAAGCGGCACATGGTGAAGAGCTAACAACCAAGCAAAACGTGACCTCCCACCCATCCCACCTGATGCATCGCCCTAATAGATGCCTTCCTGCGCCCGATTTCCCGATACAGCACCTCCTCTTCCTGCTCCTCCTCCTTCCTCGCCTCCTCCCCTTCCCCTTCTCCGTCCTCCTCCGCACGCCCATCTGCTGCTGCTGCGCCTTCACTGTCCTCTTCTCTCGCCGTCCACACGCTCTCCCCGAATTCCTCCACTGCAGCAGCTACCGCCTCTCTCCCTGCTGCTGAGGCTGCTGCGGCTCCCGCTGCTGCTTTCCTGGTGGTCCGGGTTGGGGTTCCGGTGTCACCTGGTGGGGGCTTGGGGAGGGACGACAGGAAGGACTGGGAGGGGGAGGAGGGCGGAAGGAGAGGCGCATTGCAGAGAGCGCGCATGAAAAAAGAGGGGGGTTGGAGTGGAGTGGAAGTAGGGGAAGGGAAGAACGGAGTGTAACGAGGTTACAGTGATGCGGTGCATTGCGAAGGTATAAACTGACAAAAGTGAACGAGCGGGAACATCAAGGGAGAGAGGGTGATGGAGCGGGATGGGGAGGGGAGTGAAGGAAGAGGGGGGTGGGGGGGGATGGGAGAGAGATGATGGAGAAAAGCGAGGGAAAAAATGCCAGTGGATCAATAAGGATTAGAACTGTTCACACATCCCATCCCATCGCACTCCATCCCATCTTACCGCAGTGCAGCACTCGACCACTATCCGCACCCATCGCGGAACCCCTTCCTCCCCATCGCCCTCCGCTCCCCGCCCTTCCGTCTTCCCCCTCCGCCTCTCCGCGAGGTCCCTCTTCCGCGCGAGCACGCGGATGGATGAGAGCAGCCCGGGGGGGAGCTCGCGGTCTTCAAGCGCGTCGCGCAGCATGGGAAGGACGTCCCGCAGCACCAGCGCGCTGTCGCCCCGCAGGGGGCGGGGAAGGATTTCTGGGGAGCGGGGAGCGGGCCGGGGGGAGGCGGACCGGGGGGAGGCGGGAGGGGGACGTGGACCGAATGCGGTAGGGTGGGCTAAGGAAGTGAAAGGCAGACCGCAGGAGGAATACGAGAGGAGCATGAACGCGCTCACTAAAACATGGCTATTGCGCCTCAGTCGTTGTTCGACTTCGCTGCCTTGCCTCCTTGCCGCATCGCGGCCAATCACAGCGACACGCAACAACAGATGCAATCGCTGTCGCGTCGATTAACGAGCGAGCCTCTCTTAGCCAGGCCAAGCACATCCCGCTCCTCCCGTCCTCGCCTGGTCCAGCAAAACGAAGAGACTAGTAGCATGCGAACCGACAAAAACTCCTCCACGGTACCCTTATATTGTTAAGATATCTTGAAGGGGTGGGGCATGTGCGACTGTGCAAGCGCATCAAAACTCGAAGGACGGTACCAGTAAATGCATTTACCTCGGAAGAGCCAGGGCGATATGCCGTGAGAAACGCTAAAGAACTCCGCCACCCATTCAGCTGCTAGGCCCCTCGCCGCCTGCTGTTCCTGCTGCTGCTGCGGTGGCGGCGGCGAGCACGGGAAACGCGAGCTCGACGCAGCCACGGGTGTCGTAGCCATGGGTGCGCGGCGCTCGACGATACACTCAGATGCGGTAGTCGAGGCAGATAAAAATGAAAAGAAAATGAAAACGTCGAAGTAGTATCTTCTCCTTCATAGCGAGATGCAGCGCCGAAGATGGTAAAGAAAATCGTGAGGAGGCTGATAGGTCCTTGGCATTTGCAACATCGAAACCTTGACTTTCGTTTTCTCCCAACGAGTTTCAGCCTCGCTTCTCTCACTTTTATGCTTTGGATTTTGCGACTGCGAGCCTTGTTGGTGGTGGTGAGGTCAGAGGTGCGAGGTCAGGTCTGCGTAGGCTGGGCAGGCTCGGCAGCAGAGCGAGAAATTGGAAGTTTGGGTTTCATTTCAGGTTTGAGTGTCTCGAGGGGCTGGGGAGCTAGGTACGGATTAGGTTCGGCTCAGATTTTTGGCGCGCAAGCTGGGGAGCGTCCCTCTTACGCTCCCGCGCTTTTCTCAAGGTTCAGGCGGGGATGAGCCCGAGGGCATGCTGTTGGGGCAGGAGGCTGTGAAGAGAGTGACTGTTCCATTCCCGAAGGCATGCCGATGTGACTGTATCGAGCAGGATCGAAATAAAGTTTCCCGATATGAGCCCACTTAGGTTTGTTGCATTATGAGTCCACTCAGTTATTTTCCCGTTTTTCAACGTCACGCCACGGTGTTGAACCACCGTAAAATACCGTGTAGAACCTCTCTCGAAGTTCAATCTTCAGCAAACGTTTGCCACTGATGCACCACGTCTCGGTTGCGGGTTCTTCAGTCTTCTTTCGGGGGCGAGTAGATTCGCTGTCAATTTCTGTCACTGGTTGAGCAGGTACATAAACCTACCGGCATAGGGTCTGCCAGTTACCCGTTGAAGCGTCGCACGCAGGCGGAACCATCGTCGCGCTTCCCGTCAGCAGGTGCGAAGAAGAACGCCGTTCCTCGAGATGATTCTCTGCTCGCCTCTCTCTCGACTCCACCGGCCTCCTTCCAGTCTCGGGGATCTTCGAGCGTTTGTGCCCATTGCCGGGCACCAGCGGCACCAGTCGTCTCCCTGCCTGGAGCCACGTGGCGGTGCTTGCGATTCGCGCTTGTTCGCGTCAACTTTCGTGCAACAGCCGTTGGTCACGAAGAGAGGGTCGTTCCCGGTTCAGCGGAGCTCGCATCCAGCTGCGGTGAAGGCTCCCGCACGGGGAGTAGCGAGGGCTTTCTTTTCTCGTAGCAAGGCAGGCAATATGGCGGATGGAGGCGGCTCTGCGGCGAGCCAGTCCAAGGTGAGTGGGAACATGCTCTTCATCTCTCGAACTTCTGTACGTGATAGAAACGGGGGTCTCGAGGTGGCAGGAAGCAAGGCAGTGAACAGAGATTCTTGCGCATTCGTTGGCAGAGCCACCTGCCATTGTTCATGGAACATGTGCTTGCAAAATACCTAGGTTTTCTACCAACGCTCATTCACATTCAAATCAAGCATGCTTGTTTCCTCCTATTGGCCCTCCTTCCAGCTACTTTTGGTGGGGAGCTGAGCCGGCAAGAATCTGGTTGGGCGATGGTGGTGGAGGTGACTAGGACGGGTGCAGGCTGGCACCTTGAATCCCATGTCTCCGTTGGATCTTTCCCCATACATCCCTCCTGTCGTCGCCTCAGGTGGTGGTGGTGACCGGGGCCACCAAGGGTCTGGGCCGCGCGTTGGTGGTGGAGCTGGCAAAGCGCGGCCACAGGGTGGCGGGGTGTGGGAGGGATGTGAAGCAGGTGGAAGTGGTGCAGCGATTGCTGGATGACACTCGCGTGCCTGCTACTACTGCTGCTGCTGCTGCTTCTCCTGCCCAGCACCTTATGGTTGCGGTAGACGTGGTGAGTGTTGTGCTGGCCTATGGCTCAACTAAGTGGTGCATTTGGAGTGGCATGTGTCTTTAAAGCCCGCGTCCCAAATTGCGGACCGCGAGGGTCAAGTTTTTAAAACTTGACTAAGTTGAGTGTCCAAGCTTTTGAAAGTCACGCACCTGCAATTTGGGACTTTCGAAGACAGATTCACTCACCAGGGGGGAAACCGAGGGTTGGCTGGGTTTCGCGAAAAAAACGAACCTAGACGAAATTGCGAACTCTTGCCAAAGCCTACACCAGAAAAACTCCCTCTGGTCAACTTTTAAAAGCATGAACAACTTCGGCCGCCGGCTTTAAGCTGAGCAACGTTTAAGTTTTGCCACAATTTCGTTGGTCCTGAAGTCTGATTAATTGCAAGAAGTGATGGTTTCAGTGTCCTCGTGTGCGTGCAGGGATCAGATGGTCAAGTCAAGGCCTTTGCTGAAAATGTCATCTCAACTATGGGAGTACCCGATATAGTAGGTCAGCGTCCCTTAACCCGTCTTTCCCTATCTCTTTGCCTTTTCGCCTTTAAGTACCTCATGTTTCAAACTCTTGGGTGAATGCTCCCACATCCTGTCCTCCCTTCTCCCCCATTTCCTCCCCATGTCCACATCACTCACTCACGTGTTTCGATGTGTACTGCAGTGAATTGTGCAGGGCTGATCAACGCGAACAAGAGGTTGTGGGAGGTGCCATGCGAGGAGGTGGATCGGGTGCTGGACGTGAACATCAAGGGCACCGTCAACGTCATCCGCCACTTCGCCCCCGCCATTGTGGAGAGGCGCCACGGGGTGTTTGTCAACTTCTCATCTGGATGGGGCCGCTCTGTTGCTGCGGAGGTGAGCCGCTGTGCCTGTTGAGGAGCAATGGAATCGATTCTACTGCTGTTTGTCAGGATCACTATTGCATCACCAAGTTCACTTATGCCAGTGACCATGTATGCTGGTTTGATAGCTCCCTTACCAAGGCTCCTGGACTTCTCTTTGCCTTACCAAGAGGGTCCCCATTGTTTGTTGTCATGGGCTATGAGAGAGTGAGCATATGCTGTTGGCTTGAAATTGTTTCCGGGTCCTCCTGTCCTCAGCACTATGTCTCCCCTCCTCCCTGCATCAGGTGGGTCCGTACTGCGCATCCAAGTGGGCGGTGGAAGGTCTGAGCAAGTCGTTGGCACTAGAGCTGCCTGCTGGTTGTGTGTCTGTGGCTCTCAATCCTGGAGTCATCAACACCGCCATGCTGCACTCCTGCTTCGGTTCCGCAGCTTCCATGTACCAAACGCCCGAGGAATGGTGAGTGGAATCTAGGTACACGTTCGTTTTTGTGATGTGGCTGGACTGAGCAAGTTGGAAGTGTTACATTTTAAAAGTGATGCCCATTCAGGGGCTGGCTGTGTGTATATGGCGTGAAATGGTGTTCTCAGTGCATGTTTTTACTGGTTATTTTCTTTTATTCGCCTGCAGGGCCCCCCGGTGTGCTTCTCTCATACTTGGCTTGAAGCCGTCTGACAACAGTGCATCCTTGACAGTTTGATTAAACGTACAAGGCACATGCTTTTACGGGTGTGCATAGGTGTGATGATTGAACAAAAGGCAGTCTTGATGTGTGGGTTTGTTGTACTGTACGTTGGTGTTGTGAGCGTACATGTGGCAACACTTGGTAGCGTAAGCAGCACCCATACAGAACGCAAACCCTAAAAAACTGGCACCTGGGCCTGTGGCTATTGAGGACGGGGCTGTCTTTACTATTGCCGTGGCATGCCCAATTTTGCTCTTTATTCATATCCAGAAATGTCCATGAAAGTTTCACGGTATTGTTGTCGCACGTACCGTACCGCATGTCGTGGATGTTGTCCGACTGGATGACAGATTACCGGGTTTGCCTCACTTGTCGAGTAGCAAGGCAACATATTGGTGGTGCAGGCAGAATCATTGGACAATGGCGCCCAATGGTGCACACCATGGAAAAAAAGTTGTGAAAAGCACTCGTTTTCTCTCCCATCATGGCCTTTTTTTCACAACCTACCATATCAAGAAGAATTCTCACTGACACTCATGTCCAGTGAAATGTACTAACATTCAGACTGCTGAAGATAACGATGGCATGTTGGTACAATAAATAAAGTATGCCACTTTATTGTTATAATGGGGTTATTGAGTGTTCACACTTTGATAAATTTTGGTTTTGGGTCATCCCACCTGGACATAACACGATAATTGGCACAGCAGGTTTGAGCGGATCAGCCCGAACAAGGTTCCACATCGAATAATGAACCACGTCAGACTTCTCAGAACCAGAACTGTGAAGTTCGGCAACCCTCCGAGTCTACGTGTAGCGCGTCTCGGTTACTGACGTGCCTTTCGATCAGCCTCGTTAGGCACTGATCGCCATGCGGCATTTGAGCTTCATGCGGCTCGAGAGTCCACAGCTGTGCATTTTTACTGGACGGTCTGGAATTGATTTTCTATTTTTTTTTGCATCGCACAGAGACAAGAGGAAATAAAATAAACCGATCAGCCTCAATACGTAAGTAAATGTTTTGCCTCTCCGTTTGGCAATGTTTACCCGGTTCTGGAAATTTCAACTCTTCTGGGGTTGGCCCCTCCGAATCTCCAACCGTCCCTGATTGCAATCGCAAACCAAGCACGGTGTGCGGAGTTCCTCCAAGACACTTCGTTCTCCGCGCCCCCCGTGACCCGTCGTTCTTCAGCTGTGCGTTCTTTCCCCCCTTCGCTTCCTCCCCCTCCCCCAACCCACGCGAAAATGTCACCCCGGAAACTCATTCACCGCGTCGCGAGTTCGTCTGCTTCCTCAATCAATCAAGCTACCAAGCAGCACACATTCCCAAGCCCACGGGAACTCCGCCACATTCCCAATTTCTCCACCTTTCCGCAGAGTGCCCCACCTATTTCCCCCTCATTCCGCAACCCCTCTCCGCATCATGCAAGCGGTTTCCTTGCGCCTATTCGCCTCCGACAATATCCCAAGCCCCCCTTCTCACATCGCGCCCCTCCCCTTTATTTCCTCGAGCGCCAGTCCCCCTCTACCCAAACCTCTCCCGCTCTTCTCTCCCCGCACTCCCTCCCGTCCCCCCCCTGCTCCCCCTACCTCTGCCCTAGGCCCAGCAGCAGGAAGTCCCTAATCAACTCTTGCACCCTTCAAGCTACCACCTTCAGACGTGTAGTCACGCGCTTCGTCCGTTTTTTCTCAGTTCTCAGCCATCTGTGCCGCGGTGCGCACGCCTGTGAATATGTGCAGAGGACCAATCGCAGCAGCGGAGCTGCAGGGGGGGAGGTTTAGGCAGCCATGGTCCAAGTTCGCTTTCCTCCCTGGTCAGCTTTTTCCTTCTGACGTGCCGTGTGGCCTCCCAGACGAGGCCCTCGCCGAGTTTCTTGCGGAAGCGTCGACGAAATCGGTGAGCCTGGTCCCGCAATCTGATCATATTGTCGCCGGTCGCATCTGTCAGCGCAAATTCCATCCCGTGTATCGTCTTGAATGCCTTTCCGAGGTGCCGCGTATCGCCAGTACCATATCTGATCCCTTCTCCTGCGCGCTTCGCCCTTGTCGCTGCAGAGCAACCATCAAGACAAGGGTGGGGAGAAGCTATCAGAACTGAACCTCCCTGGTCTCGACCCGCTGGCTCCGCGCATTCCCACCGCCGCCAACGGCAAGGCCTCCGACGCGCCTTGTCCTCGCGCTGGCGACGAGGACGAAGAAGGCGACGATGACGACGACGACGATGACGACGATGGCGACGATGGCGACGACGACGACGATGGCGACGGCGATGGCGACGACGAGGAGGCAGAGGACGACGACGGTGATGACAACAAGGGGGATGATGGCGGTGAGGATGATGCGGACGGGGATGGCGGGGAGGAGGGCGGGGAGGAGGAAGGAGACGGGCATGAAGGGGAAGGGGACGAAGAGGACGGCGATGAGGATGTGGAGGAGGAAGGGGACGAAGAGAACGGCGATGGCGATGGGGACGGGGAGGATGGCGACGAGGAGCAAGGGGATGAAGGGGACGACGACGGCGACGAGGGGGATGACGATGACGAAGTTGATGCTGGTGACGACGACGACGACGACGACGACGACGACGACGACGACGGTGACGGTGACGACGACGGTGACGATGACGAGGACGATGACGATGATGATGAGGACGCCCCTGCGCCTAAGAAAGCCAGACATTGACTCTGCGCCCATCTGTCTTCCTCCTTTCCACGTCTATCGCGCATCTCCCCGCGCGGCTCCGCCTACCGCTCTCCTCGTCGCATATCTGCCACGATCCTTCCCATGTGTCGCATAGGACGCACCGGCTCTCACCTTCCACTGATTCTCGCGACTCGAATCGCGATCCGCGACTAACTGGCGCTCAAGCGCAGGTTTGGCAGGCGGGCTCCTTGCCAGACGTATGGCCATGGTGCTCGCCGCCACTCACGCTTCTCCCAAATCCAACATGCGCCCATCTGGGGCACGCAGTTAGCCCTCCTCTCGAGCCCCTTCACCTGCCAGTCCTTATGTCTCTTCTCCCTCCCGCTCTCTCCTTCCGCCCCTAACCACCCTAATCGCTCCATGGACTTTCAATTTGTAAGTCCGCCCCTTCATGAGCGTTGCAGGTTTGCTCAGAGCAGCCATAGATGCAATGTTTGCTTGACCTGATTTGAACATGGCTTGTACTAGGTAGAGAATCAAGGATTCTTGCATCCCTTGAAGCTTACATCTGACTGAGGCGTCTCCTTTCTTTACAAGACCATAAGGAACCTGATCAATGCTGTATAACTTGATGCAGGATTGTCCAGTTGTTTCATTTCACACAGAGCTAGTTACTCATCCCCTAAGCTACCAGCTTATTCACTGCTAGTCCTATCACAGGGCCCCATTTGTCAGCGGCCTGCATGTGTTGATTCAGATCCTTCCAAAGCTCAAGTGTAATAATTGTGGTAAAGTCAGCACCTACACCTGCTCCTGACCCAGGAGCGTCCCAGCCTCTGCATTGGTGCTTCCCTGCCAACGCTTAGAACACAGGGCCCTCTGGAAAGACCAATAGGTGGACACAGGGGGTGCAGGGGCGAGGGGAAAGGGAAAGGGGGAAGAGGATGCACAAGTAAGAATCCAGGGGGTTGGGAATGAGAGTGACTGGTGAGAAAAACAACGATGGGATAGGCTGTGAAGGAGCAGCATGCACATGGCAGTGGTGCAGGGACATGGAGTGGCAGTGCTAAAGGCAGCAAGCACGTACCATCAGCACCATCGTCTTCATCCAGGTACTCATCGTCATCATCAAACCCAAAGTTCTGAAAGCACATTAGGAAAGAGAACAACGGCGTGGAGGGAAGAACGGTAAGGTCGGTGAGGCAGTGCCAGAAAGCTAGGGAAACGTAAACTGGGGGGGGGGGGCGGGGGGGCACAGAGCAAGCAGGCAAGTGAGCGAGCGGCATAAATGTGGGGTGTGGAGAGCTGCCATACTTGAGCGTAGTCATCCTCCCCTATCTCCTCTTCCTCTTCTTCCTCCTCCACCTCCTCATCGTCCTCCCCCTCCTTCTTCTCTTCGTCCTTGCCTTCCCGGTCCTGCCATCCCACACGTAATAGCACGCTGTTAGCACGCTGTCATGTACAGCCACACACTGCACAGCATGCAGCATGCATCACTGCACTGCACCACTGCAATTCCCTCGTCTTTACACGACTGCATAGGCCATGACGGCCGGGAAAAAAAGGGTCTCACCGCTGCGTTCTTGTCTAGCTTCTGCTCCAGTGTTGCAAGCTGGTCCAGACGGTTTAGGTCTGCACACATGCAGGAAGGGGAGACGGGAAAGGCACAGGGACACACAGCAGCGAAACAAAGGTGAGAGAGGACAATTGCGGCAAGGTTAGGCACAGTGTAAGAAGGAATGAAGCTGGTGTGGGTGTAATACGCAAAAGACGAGAAGAGGAGGGGAGCGAGGGAGAAAAAGGGAGGAAGAAACAAGGAGAGAGAGAACACAAGGAGGCGACTGACCATTGGCAGCTGACCCCTTGCCGACCACCCATGCGTTGCTGCTCTTCTTCCTAACTTTCTTCTTGCCTCCTGCATGTACCCCCACACAGCAAAGCCACAGATGTTGGTGATAGCATCAGCACAGTAGGTCCCGAGAGAGAAAGAATGTAAGCATGCAAACTGGAGCAGGATTGGTCACAGTGGGGATGGCATTTGCTTGGCTGTGGTTGCAGCAAATGCATGGTGTGATGGCACACCCACCCAACACTAGCTTACCCTTGCCATGGCATGGGAAGGAGCATCGCCCCATCAACCACACCACATAGCATCACGTCACACCCATGCCATCCCATGCCATCACGCCAGAGCGCACCAGCAGAGAGGAGTTCAGCGGGGTAGTGAGCGATGGAGAGGTCCATGACGTCGGTGAGAGAAGCACGGGGCGCAGAGGACGAAGAGGCGGTGGCGCCGGAAGAGCCGCTGTGGCGCTTCGTGTACGCTGCTATGTCCGCTGCCACTCCCTCTGCACCGCACTTGGCAGGAAGTTGAGGACGAGAGGGGCGACCGGGAAGGGAGGAGAGGAAGAAGGGGTAGACGGGGAGAGGAGAATAGTTGGGAAAAGAAGGGGTTGGGTAGACAGGTGGTATAGGTGAAAGGGCGGAATGGGGAGCTGAGGGATGGCGGACAACCATGTGAAGGGGGCCCTGACTTGTGCTGCATTTGCACATGCTCTTCCTCTCTCCTGCTCACCCACCTACCACATCCTATCCCGCTTCCTTGCCCCCGCGCTGCCGTCCCACCCGTCCCACCCCTCCTTCTCCCCTTCCGCCTTCCTTTCCCCTCCCCACACTCTTCCCCCTCTCTCTTCTGCCACCTAACCCCCACCTCCCGAGTGCCCCTTACTGTCGGGCGGAGGGCGGTCGACGTAGTAGGCGGAGTAGCGCCAGAATGACGCCATGCGCCGCCGCCGCTGCAGCATCGCCTCGTCCTTGGGAGCGATTTCGGGCAGCTCGGGCAGCATTTCCACAGGCTGGCGGGCAGAGGAAAGAGGAGAGCAGCATCAGGGGGAGAAAAGAGGGGATCGGGCGTGGAGAGATAAGGGTTAACGTCGCGGGACGCAGCGCGACGGCAGAGAGAAAGTTCGTCAGGACGACCACGCGCTGCGAGGCCGTCGCAGTAGCAAACGACGAGCGCACGTGGACGGGAAATCAACCCGTGCGCACCGGAAACAATGGCGGGGGCCCTTCGTCGCGACCCGCAAACACGATCGACCCCTCATCGTCCCGTGCCACTGCACCAGCCCCGCCGCCTCTCCCTCCGAACCCTCCGCGGCCTCCGCGTCCCCCTCGCCCCCCGCGCCACGCCATGTTCCCCAACTACTGGGACCGCGCGCCCTCGGCGAGGCGAAACGTTATAGCGCGCTCATGTGGATAGCGACCACCTGGCACGAATCCCGCTAACCGCTCACTTGGATTTCCAAAGAGTGCGTCAGAAGTTTAACTACCGTCCTAATCTGCCAGCTGCAGATCTATAACGCGAGATTTTCTGAACCGCATACCCACGAGGAGGATCTGTGAGGTTCCTACACTTTTGCTGGTGGCAACTTGCGACTCGAGGTATTTGAGGTACGAAGTGTTTAGGGCTTCGGGTTTACGATTCATAGTTCAGGTAACCGTACAGAAATTACTTGAAAAACTGATTGTAGTTTAGTCGTTGTTAAAGCATCGCTTGTTCATATTGAACAGACTCAGTATCGAAGACACCGGATTATTTTTGCTTCCAAACCAATTGAGTGCAGATGAAGTTTCTGTGAAGAGACAAGAGGTTCTATACCACGTGTCACACGCTGGTACGACGACAGCGCCTTGACGAGATGTGATTCCTTCCGGTGATTCTACTTCTTCTCGTGGTAGTCTGTGGCGCATTAGTCCCTTACGACTTTCGCGTGCCACAGGCCATTTAGTTACCATCAGTTTCTCCTGCCAACCACAATGAACCTGTAGAAGTCACGAAGGTCGCAAAAGCTTTCCTTCACAGTTAAGTTTTCGCAAAAACGGGTCCTCGGCGGGGAAACCGCATGTCGCGAAGAGCGCTGGGGTTGGAAAAGGAGTCGGGATGGGAGTGCATGTACCATCCGCGGCATTTACTCTTGCGGAACCTGGGAGTGGTCCCGCAAACCAAGGTCAGGAGTATTCCATTCCCCTTCACCAGGATATAAAAGAGCCGCAGAGGTTCTCAGCTAGTCATTTGCCACCATTTGCCACCATTTCAGACTCCCAATTTCACGTTTTCATACTTTTTGCGGCACCAACCGAGCCAATGGATGTCATGCGGGTATCCTGCCGGGTGATTTACGGCAACAAAGAAGGCTCCGTGCACATGTGCCTTCCTATTTACATCGACGCCCTGGGAACTTGCCACGCTGTGCACGGCGACAACGAGCTGCAGGGCTCCATCGAGGAAGCCATTATCAGAAGCATTTGTGAAGGCGTGCACAGCACGGATGCGGCGACAGCAGCGGCGCTGAAGAGGATGATGGAACGGGTGGTGGAGAGGGCGTTGCAAGTGGAAGACATTGTGGAGGAAATCGTGGAGGACGCCTCTCAGGATCGTAAGCACCTTAGTCGGCAATAGTCTACTTGCTATCGCCTATCGTGTTCTCCACGATCTCCCGAATCCAATAATATGCGCAGCTCTGCTTGAAGTTGTCAATACACACTTCAGCAATTTTCAGAATCTGATTGGTATCAATGTATTTCCAGAATGAGTACAAACAGGTTTATAGTCAAGCAAGACACAAAATGCGATTCGTAACTTCACTTGTTTCCCAAGTAATCGCGTGCGCCTCGTTTCACCCTTAGTCGCACACGCAACCGAACCGAATTCGGTGAACACTCCTCAAGACCGAATCCCGAACTTTCTCGAACGCGCCTTGGTCTCGAAGCACATTTTTCCCCTCGTCAATCTCATTCTCGATGCTTCTCCTTCTCTCTCCCTCCTTCTAGCACATTTCTTCTCGATTTCTCTCCCGCTTCTCACGCCGTAGCCTCTATTCCCCACCGTAGGCCGATTTCCACCGTTTCACACACGCGCTTCCATTTCGCCGTCATTCCGCCGTCGTAGATGCTTTCGCCTTAGGTTCCGTGGTTGGGCGAACCAACCCTAACAATCTCCCCTGTGGTTCGTCAACCACGAACACCACTCGCACTGCTCCCCTGCTCCTTGTAGCCTTCACAGGGTCTAAGTCGGCTTCACGCTCCCCTGCAGCTCCTGCACCTTGAACCTCTGCTTATGTGTCTTGTAGTTGAGCGCCTTGGCATCCAAACCTTGAGAGATTTTCTTATGCCTCTCGCTTCTCCTCGGCATCTTTACACCCAACACCTCTCGGGTCTCGTACCCTTCAACGCGTTCATCCTCCTTAAGCACTTGCCCCTTTGCAGTTGCATTCGCCTTCGATCCTTTCACCATGATGTCCCCTTTCACAGCTTCAACTCCCACATACTTCGCATTTACTGCTTCATCTTCAACCACGATCGCTGCTGCAAAAGTGTTGACATCGTCTCCATCTCCACCGTTTACTGCTGCTGCCTCCGTGATCACTATCTCCTCTTCCTGCTTCACTGCTGCCTCCACACTCGCAGCCATATCATCCGAGTCCTCACTCTCATCAACCTTAGTCAATAACTCCTCCAGTTCTCCCATCTCACCATACTCAGGATCCTCATAAATCTCATCCATATCATTCGTCGCGACCAAGTTCATCTCATAGAACCCGTCACTGAAGTAACCATCAGCATACTTCTCCCACTCAGGACCAAACACAGTCACATCACCACTGTCATAGAATATCTTGCACCCCAAGTCATCAAGCTGTGACTGACTGACCAAGTTCACCTTCAAATCCGCAACCAGCAACACACTCTCCAGTTTCACTACTCCATACGGACTCCGCAGCACCACGTCACCCTCTCCTGTCACTGGTAACTTTCCACTGTTACCTTGCAGTATATAATCCTCACTCGACTCCCTCACATTCTCCATCCAATCTAACCTGAATGTCATGTGACGCGTGCATCCGCTGTCCATGAACCATGTCGTCTTCTCACGTCCGTCCGTCTGCCGAACCTCCATTGGTAAACGCACCACGTTCGCAAGATGTGCTCCCCCCAAAATCGGATCCACTTCTTCCTTCTCCGCTTCCGCCACGTTAGCCTTGGCCTCCACGTTCTGCTGCTGCTCCTGCTTCAACGGTCCTTTGTAGTTACGGCCGTTGGGATTCAAGTAGCAATCAATCGCACGATGCCCAATTTTCTTGCAGTGATGGCACGCACCATTGAACCTTCCGTGTTGCTGTCCACCACTCCATCCCGCACCGTTCCCTTAGTAGTTTCTACTCCTCGGGTTCTCCACACACTCAAACGCACGATGCCCGAGTTGTCTACACTGGTAGCACGCTCCCGAGCTCCTTCCAGCAGCTGCCGCATTCACCAACGCAGGCTTCTCCTCCACAAAGCCCCTTGTAAACTTCTCCCGTCGCTTCTGATGCTCTCTTGCTCGCTCCAACGCCTGAAGCATGGCAATAAGCTTCGTCATATTCTCCGGTGGGTGGCAGATCAACGCCGGCCGCTCACCCGCCCAATCTTCCGGTAGACCGTTGACGATGTGCCCGATCATCGCCCGCTCGGTTTCCGGCTCGCCCATCGCAGTTAAGTCGTCGTTGTAGCTCCTCGCCATGTTGACATAGTCAATAATCTTCTGGTTCGGCTCCATGGTCATTAACAGCAGCTTCTTCCTTGTGTCGGCGATGTTTGCGTCCATATGCCCGAGGTATGTAGACTCCATGTAAGCCCATGCCGCCTGTGCAGAGTTCTCGCGCTCTGCAAATTCGTCCAAACCCACTGCAATCCCGTCAGCAACGGAATGACATAACTGAAAAAAACGCATGCTTACTCCTCTTCTTGTATTCCGCCTTTTCTTCATCCGATCTCGCCTTACGCGCGGCTGCGTCACCTTCTCCATCCGGTCGGTAGTACTCCCAAAAACCGACTTCCTTCGCCCTCCTTATGAACTTCAATCTCCACGTGATGTAGTGTTGGCCGTGGAATCGTTGGGCTTCACTGAGCCCCATGGTGGGCTTTGTCACCACCCCTCCTTGCGCTAGCATTTCCAGAAGTGCCTTCACTTGGGGATCTCCAATACTCACAGAGGAGCCCGAACTAGCTTCCGATTGTCCGCCGACCATCTCGAAAGCTTCGCTCTGCACTTAAGAATGCTTAAACGCCACTTAAACCAGCTCTGATACCAGTTCTCAGGATCGTAAGCACCTTAGTCGGCAATAGTCTACTTGCTATCGCCTATCGTGTTCTCCACGGTCTCCCGAATCCAATAATATGCGCAGCTCTGCTTGAAGTTGTCAATACACACTTCAGCAATTTTCAGAATCTGATTGGTATCAATGTTGTATTTCCAGAATGAGTACAAACAGGTTTATAGTCAAGCAAGACACAAAATGCGATTCGTAACTTCACTTGTTTCCCAAGTAACCGCGTGCGCCTCGTTTCACCCCTAGTCGCACACGCAACCGAACCGAATTCGGTGAACACTCCTCAAGACCGAATCCCGAACTTTCTCGAACGCGCCTCGGTCTCGAAGCACATTTTTCCCCTCGTCAATCTCATTCTCGATGCTTCTCCTTCTCTCTCCCTCCTAGCACATTTCTTCTCGATTTCTCTCCCGCTTCTCACGCCGTAGCCTCTATTCCCCACCGTAGGCCGATTTCCACCGTTTCACACACGCGCTTCCATTTCGCCGTCATTCCGCCGTCGTAGATGCTTTCGCCTTAGGTTCCGTGGTTGGGCGAACCAACCCTAACAACGCCGACAGACGTCGTGGCGTTCGTTCATTTATGATGCGCCTCCGGAGCTCTCACATGGATGAAAAAGGTCTGATATATACGTTCTGCTTCTTTTTTGAATTTATTCATTATTCTCTCTCTCTCTCTCTCTCTCTCTCTCTCTCTCTCTCTCTCTCTCTCTCTCTCTCTCTCTCTCTCTCTCTCTCTCTCTCTCTCTCTCTCTCCCTCTCTCTTCTCTTCCTGATGACCTAAGGTTGGGGCTTCAATGTTTTGCAGGGTTAGGGGGATTCTTATACGTATTCAATTACTGATTCTCGTTCTGTTTTTTTGCCTGCAGATGCACTGCGTCGCGCCATCCTTGCTGATCGTGAGCTCCGCCGTCGTGCTGCTGCTCTTCAGGTCTGTCCTACGGTCATTGTCATTTCTTTTTATACATTTTTCTCTTGGAACGTGCATTTGAATTGTCCTTTGTAGGAAGAGTGTTGACAACCTTCGTGTTTCATGTGTTGTGCTCTGCAGACTAACATCATGCCCGGGGTCTTCCTCCTTCCGCCTCCACCCATGACTCTGCTACTTCCGTCTAACACTCTTGTCTGAAGCTGCCGCATAACCACCTCTTACCATACTTAACTCCTTCGGATGCCAGAACACGTGTAGTAGCAACATGTGGAACGTGTGCTGCATATTTAAATCATAGCGGTTGTTATGTATAGGTCCCTTTTCTGTACCTATGTCTGATTGGCTATTGATAAATTCCATGGCTAATCAAGAAGTCAGCCAGAGAGTGGGGCCTACACGCGGGGAGACCGTGCTTAATAGGGCATCAGTGGGCCAGGGAGAGGTGACGTGATGGGGGACGATCCAAGGAGAGGCGAGAGAGGGGTAAGTACCAAATAAGTGACTAATCGGATGATTCACCACACAAAGCAGAACACATACTAATTGTAGTGTAGTGTAACATACGGTACCGTACCATGATTGTCTCCCAATGATGGCTCGTATTGGGAAATGATCATACCAATACCATTCATATGGTTTATGAGTATGTATGCACTCGTTCCTTCCATCATATGGTTACCCTGTCCACAATGAGCGTCCATGTGGACTCTTCTAGTGTAGATGAGAAAGTAGCAGAAGAGAGAAGATGGCGTAGGAGAGAAACGGCGGCTTGGAGTGGGATGCCAGCTTGGTATATCACGGCTGTGGAACAGGTTGGTAGAGGAAGAGACGGGAGGAGCGGCGCGAGGCATGGCGTGGCACGGCATGGGAGAGAGGCAGCATGCGCTCACATGGACATGGGGGAGTGGGAGGGGAAACAGATGCTGCACCACCCCAACATCCTGAGTGGGGCGGAGTGGGGCGGTGTGTGGCAGCTTGGAAGTGGAAGAGCAGGGAGGAGCGTAGCATGGCGCAGAGGCAGGCGTGTGAGAGCAGGTGGAAGAGCAGGTGGGTGGAGAGAGGCAGGGTGGCGGGGTCGGGGGAGGAGACGAGCGAGATGCTGCAGGGCTTGATTGTGGTGTGTTGAGGGGAAGGTGGGAGAGGGAGGGGAGAAAGCGACAGAGAGCAATGGAGGCGTGTTTGGGAGTTAGGAAGAGCATTCAGGGAAGGAGTGGCGGGGCATGGAGACTGCTGGCCCGGCCTCTTTCAATCGAAACATAGAATGGACGCATGATCACACAACTAGTCAGCAGCACATAGGAGTTTCAAAAGCACAGCTGCCACAACAAGCACGGACTGGAAAGCTTCTTGCCAGTCGAGCATATCAGTGAGCAAGGAGACATCCCCATAGGCCGTGCCCCACTGCCGCCTCTGCTTCTCCTCCTGCTGCTGCCGCTGCTGCCCCTGCTGCCGGCAGTCGTGCACTCAGTGGCAGTAGTAGCGCTGCCGTGTGCTGCTCAGCTGCTGTGCGTCCATTCCCTGCTTCTGCCTGCACTCACATAGCGCGCCGGGTGGACGGACGGATGGGAGAGAGAGGATGGGGAGGAAGGGGAGGAAGGGGAGGAAGGGGAAAAAGGGGAAAAGGGGGAAAAATGGGAAAAAAGGAGAAAGGGAGGGGGGAGGGGTTGGAGGGGGTAATTTGAAAGGGGACGAGAGAGACATCGGAGAATGAGACACAGAGGGTCGGGGGCGGAAGGTCAACGCGGAATAGCTCACAGCGGTGGGTTAGGAGAGAGTGCGAGAGGAAAGGAAGGTGGATGGGAGATTACCGTGGTGGCAGATGGGAGACGGTGGGTGGCAGGCAGTGGGTGGGGGAGAGTGAAGGCAATGGTGAAAAGGTGAGCAAGGAATGTGCGGGCGTGCATGCAAGAGGAGGTGAGGAGTTGTCATCAGTCCACACGAGTAAGGACTTGAAGCATACAGATGTGAAAAGGACAGCGCATCACATGCCAAGGCACAGTATGGACATCCCCCATTCCATATCTCACCCCATCCCATCCCATCCCATCCCATCCCATCCCGCCCCACCCTCTCCAAATCCCGACATACGACGAGAGCACATGCAGGCAGGGCGGGCAGTGCAGCAGGAGGTGCTGCAGGCGCTGCGTTGCCAGCTGAGGCAGTGGCAGTGCGTGGCTGGACCCACACGCGCTCATCTCCAGCAGCGATGCTGCCAGCGGGAGGAGGCGAAGGGGGGAGACGGGGAAGGGGGAAGAGGGGGAAGGGGGGAGCGGGGGAAGGGGGGATAGGGGGAAGGGGGGAGAGGGGAGAGGGGGGAAGGGGGGAGAGCGGGGGAAAGGGAGGTTTACAGAGCCTCAGAAACAGTGGCAGTGTGTGGATGGACCTACACGCGTTCATCTCCAGCAGCGATGCTGGCGGAGGGAGGGGGAGAGGAGGGAGGAGGAGAGGGGGGGAGAAAAGAAGGAAGGTGAGAACATGGGGGACGAGAAAGGGGGAGGATAAGAAGAGGGAGAATGATAAGAATGGGGGGAGGGGGTTGAGAAGATTGGGGATGAGGAGAGAATGGGTGCAGAGCAGAAATGGTCAACACATGGGATACAGCACGGTGCAGTGCTGTAGCGCACATAAATCAAGGTCATTACCTCTACCCCCGGCTAACATCACCTCCTATCCCGCACTCCCACACTCCCAATCTCCCGCACTCCCCACTCCCGCACTCCCCACACGCAAACTCCCACACTCTCCTCCTCCTGCCTCGGAGGGGCATCAGTACCTGCAGAGCGCACGAGCAGCATGGAGTGGGGCGAGAGGCGGCAGGGGCGGGCGTAGCAGTAGCAGGCGATGGGGACGAAGGAGAGCGCGCCACCAGGGAGGAACGAGAGGTCCGCTTGCGTGGGGCCCGTGCCCTCGTCCGCTGCTGCTGCCGCGCTCGCTATCACCGTTGACAGGGAGAAGCTGGGAGGGGGGGAGGGGAAGGGAGGGTGAGCGGAGGGACGGGAAGGGAGGGTGAGCGGAGGGACGGGAAGGGGGGAGAAAGGAGGGAGACAGGAGAGGAAAGTCTAGACGGAGGGAGAGTTTAGTGCGTCTGAACCATGAAGCGTGGTTACATATCCTAGAGCGCATGAGCACGTGTAGCAAGGCGTAAACGCGTACTGAGAAACGGAGAAAGCAGACCGTAAAGCGGGTACTGGTGCACGTGAAACGGATCACGGCTAGTAACGCGTACAGCGGGTACTGGAGCACGTGGAAGGCGCGCTGGCCGATGGTGACGACGAGGTCGCTCGCCATGCCCGCCACTTGCGCCCACTCCGGCTCGCTCTCGTGCGACAGCAGCGACGCCCTCGCGTCGTCGCAGCCCTCGTCGCCCATCGCGCGCGTCGTCGGAGGGAGCAGACGAGCGGGAGGCGCGCGAAAAGAATCGGCGCGGAAAGAATCGGTGCGGAGTAAACGGCGCGGAACGGCGCGAAGGGAACAGCGGCGAGGCACGGGGGAGGGCGAGGATGCGGCTGCTCTCTGATGTTGCCTGCTGCTCTCTCTTGCTCTCTCCTGCAGACTGCTGCTATGTGCCGCTAAGCGTTTCCAACGCGCAGACAAAGCGGACGCTTACACTCGATGCTCCACCCCGCTATCAGTTTGTCGAGCAGTACAATGCGAAAATTGCGTAACGCGCGTCAAGAGCGGAACCTTGAACAAGAAGAAATCAGGGCAGCGATACACACGGCGACGCTTCCGATCACCCTCTCCCTTCACTATCCCGCGACGACGATAGGATAGGCCTTCGTTTAAAACGCTGGCCGCGGTGCGAGGAATGGATGAACGGCTCCGATTGTACCGATCGGGGTCGCAGAAGCGGATTCTCTCGCCTGTAACGCGCAGATGCTGCTGCCGCGGAGTAGCACGCAATGGCTGGTTGTACCACCCGACCGGCCCGAACTCGCCATGGCATCACTGTGCTCTGCGGTGCGATGGGACAGCAGCATAGACATTTCCGACGCTTCGGCTTCGGACGCGACGCGACGCGAGCCGAGCTCACCTCCGCTTTCACTCACGTTCTCGCCTCGGAATGGGAATGGGATGAGGATTTCTGTTTTAAAGCGACGGGCAACTTTTGGCAGTGTTGGGTTCAGAAGTTTAGGGTTGGCAGCGACGCGATGTGTTGGCAGCGATGCGATGCGACGGACATGAATCGCACCAACTTCAAGCTGTTGGGATGAGGTCTGGTCTGCCTGATTGTTCACCACTTCGTTACTTGGGCGGAGTGACCAGATAGGCGCAAACGAAGGGAGAGTTTCGAAAGAGTGCACTGCACTTCCATCCGGTGACATGCGATTTCGTGCTTTTCAGATGTGATCTTTGCTTGAAAGTTCTGGAGGTTTTCCAGCAATATTACATGATGTGATGATTGAGAATCTGGATTGCAAGTCAGCATTTATTTATGATATAGGCTAGAGAACACAGGACTAAATAGTTTGTAGAGTTACGTATTTTAGAATTACTTAAACAGACTGAAATTCTACGCCCTATCCAGAGAAAATGTATCGCTACACTAGAGTACATTCTTAGGGTACATTCCGCTGTGGAATGTGTCCCAATCGATGTGTCCCAATCCCACTTTTGCCGAGTCGCGCTCAAATTTCTCGATCCTGCATGTCCCAATCGACTGATGTATTGCGACTTTGGGCATCATCGCGACAATTATATGCGACCCACTGTGATTGGTCAACTTCCAATCTGGCACGTACCTACACCAACAGCACAAACACCGGCGATCCAGATCCGCGGAAGGGACTTGGTTATGTACGGGGAGGGAGCGGACAATACAGTACATGTCCGCACTACCAATAATTGCCAAAACTGCAAGTACGTTCCCTACTCCTATACTACGCAGACAGTATGTTTAAAGCCAGCAGGCAAAATAGTGACCCCCCCCTTCTAGTTGGGTCAACTTGAAGATGAAGTATTTTTGTTTTGTTTTGGAATGTTGGAATTGCTGTATGTGTGCTTTTTTTTCCGACCCTCGGACGAGTTTCTTATTGGACCAGGAACGATAGTTCATTGTCAATTCTGATTGGCAGCCAGGTTCCCTCACATGTACATGTAAAGATTAGTAGGTAGAGAAGTTTAGAATGAAGAAGAAGGGGGTTCACTAGAAAGCAGCAGGATACATATAGGAAACCCTAAGGGGTTGTACTCGCTATAGAGTACCCCACTGCAGGCTAGAGAACAATGACATTCTGACATAGAGTACATTCTTAGGGTACATTCCGCTGTGGAATGTGTCCCAATCGATGTGTCCCAATCCCACTTTTGCCGAGTCGCGCTCAAATTTCTCGATCCTGCATGTCCCAATCGACTGATGTATTGCGACTTTGGGCATCATCGCGACAATTATATGCGACCCACTGTGATTGGTCAACTTCCAATCTGGCACGTACCTACACCAACAGCACAAACACCGGCGATCCAGATCCGCGGAAGGGACTTGGTTATGTACGGGGAGGGAGCGGACAATACAGTACATGTCCGCGCTACCAATAATTGCCAAAACTGCAAGTACGTTCCCTACTCCTATACTACGCAGACAGTATGTTTAAAGCCAGCAGGCAAAATAGTGACCCCCCCCTTCTAGTTGGGTCAACTTGAAGATGAAGTATTTTTGTTTTGTTTTGGAATGTTGGAATTGCTGTATGTGTGCTTTTTTTTCCGACCCTCGGACGAGTTTCTTATTGGACCAGGAACGATAGTTCATTGTCAATTCTGATTGGCAGCCCGCTTCTCTCACATGTACATGTGCGAATTTGGCGCAAAGTTGAGCGACGAGCACTCCTGCATGTCAGAATCCCAACCACTATGTCAGATTTATATGACATAGCTACTGTAGGCTATAGTGGGGTAGCACATATGGGGTACAGTTGTCTAGGGTTTGCTTTTTGTACCCAACTTTCACTTAGTCATTTTCATTCCTGTTTTCTTAATTCACATGGTATAGAGCGGGTTCCTACATGGGACCGTTCCTTCCTAAGGGCCCACCATAACGAAATTTTTTTTTAGCTGCCCGACGCGCATTGCGCCCCTGCCCTTTTTTTTTTTTTTAGCGCCCCCCCCCCCCCTAGCGGCCCCTACGCGACCCCTACGCGGCCCCTACGCGGCCCCTACCCGGCCCCTACGTCGCCCCTGACGCGGCCCCTACGCGGCCTCTGACGCGGCCCCAACGCGGCCCCTGACGTGGCCCCTACGCGGCCCCTGACGCGGCCCCAACGCGGCCCCTGACGCGGCCCCAACGCGGCCCCTGACGCGGCCCCTACGCAGCCCCTGACGCGGCCCCTGCCGCGGCCCCTGACGCGGCCCCTACGCGGCCCCTACGCTGCCCCTGAGGCGGCCCCTGACGCGGCCCCTGACGCGGCCCCTCCGCCGCCACTACCGCGGCCCCTACGCCCCCCCCTGACGCCGCCCCTGACGCGGCCCCTGCCGCGGCCCCTGACGAGGCCCCTGACGCGGCCCCTGACGCGGCCCCTACGCCGCCCCTGACGCGGCCCCCTGACGCGGCCCCTGACGCGGCCCCTGACGCGGCCCCTGACGCGGCCCCTGCCGCGGCCCCTGCCGCGGCCCCTGACGCGGCCCCTGACGCGGCCCCTGCCGCGGCCCCTGCCGCGGCCCCTGACGCGGCCCCTGACGCGGCCCCTTCGCCGCCCCTGACGCGGCCCCTACGCCGCCCCTGACGCGGCCCTCTCCTGCACCTGACGCGACCCCTAGCGGCCGGCCGCTGCCGTCCCTGAGGCAGCAGCCGCCGCCGTCTCTGCAGCAGCAGTCGCAGCCGAACAGCCGAGCCGCCGAGCCGCCGAGCCGCCGAGCAGCCGAGCCGCCGAGCCGCCGAACCGCCCAGCAGCCGAGCCGCCCAGCAGCCGAGCCACCGAGCCGCCCAGCACCCGAGCCGCCGAGCCGCCGAGCCGCCCAGCAGCCGAGCCGCCGAGCCGCCCTGCAGCCGAGCCACCCGAGCCGCCCTGTCCGGTAAGAGCAGCGCCCCTTTCACAGCACTGCCCTCACCCTACTGTTTGCGCTGCTTGTCTACTACTGTCATGGCTACCCCTAGTGTCCTCGCTTTTGACGCTGAGGGTCGGGCCATTGACTTTGATGTCTGGATAGATGACCTGCAGCTTTTCTTACAGTGCGACAGGGCAGACGGCCTCTCCCTCTTTGACCTCACTTCTGGTGCCTCTCCTGCCCCCGCTGCTGATGCTGACGCCACTGTTCGCTCACAGTGGGCCACGCGCGATGCTGCTGCACGTCTTGCTGTGCGTCGCCACCTGCCTACCTCTGAGCGTGCGCACTTTAGCCAGTACAAGAGTGCTCAGACCTTGTACGACGCTGTAGTTGCGCGCTACTCCTCCCCTGCCACTGCTGCACTGAGCCGCCTCATGCTACCGTACCTCTTCCCTGACCTTGCTGCCTTTCCCACAGTCGCTGACCTCATTACGCACCTCCGCACTAGTGACACTCGCTACCGCGCTGCGCTTCCTGCTGAGTTCTGCGCCAAGAACCCCCCCCCCATGTACATCACCCTCTACTACATAGTCACCCGGCTCCCTGACTCCCTTCGCGTAGTCAGGGACCACTTCCTCTCAGTTTGCCCCACCACTCTCACCGTTGACCTCCTCGAGAAGTCCCTCCTAGCAGCAGAGAAGAGCATAGTCGCTGTAGGAGCCTCTCGTGGTGACCCTCGCACCCCCATCTTTGAGGGGTGTTCCCCCTCCCCCCTTTTGCCCTCTGTTGCCTCTGCTGCTGCGGCCGACCTCGTTGGGCTTGAGTCAGTCGGTGCGGCGTCTACCCCTAGCAGGAGACGTCGCCCTGGCAAGGGCAAGGGGGGCAGGGGCACTGGAGGAGCTAGCGGGGGCGGTGGAGGCGGAGGTGGAGGCGGTGGAGGGGGTGGGGGTGGCGGTGGGGGTGGTGGCGGGGGTGGAGGCGTCGGTGGCGGCAGTGGAGGCGGAGGCGGCGGCGGCGGTGGCGGTGGGAGCGGAGGTGGCGGCGGTGGAGGAGGAGGCGGCGGAGGAGGTGGAGCTGGTCGGGGTGGCGCTGCGCAGAGGGTCGGCTCCGGTGGTGGTCAGCGCCAGCAGCAGCAGCAGCAGCAGCAGCAGCAGCGCACTCGTGACATCCCCTCCCCTCAGCAGCTCCGTGAGTGGTACGCTGCACGCCAGAGGGGTGGGGGTACTGGTCCGTGCACCTACGTCCTCCGCACCGGCGACCGCGCGGGTGAGCAGTGCGGGGGTGCGCACTCCACCCAGCGCTGCTTTGGCCGCCTGACGGACGCTTGGCGTCACCAGTTCCCTGAGGCCACTGAGATCCCCCGCTGGGGTGAGCTGTCTAGGGCGGGTGTAGCTGTCTTTGACCTTGACTTTGATGCTATTATTGCTGCCATGTATACTGTGACTATTAGTGATGAGGGTGACTGTTACCGGTGTTTTCCGCCCGACCCGGGCATTGAGACTGCTGCTCTAGGTACTGGTGAGGCTGCTGCTCTAGGTGCTAGCGAGGCTGCTGCTCTAGGTGCGTCTGCTCCCTCAGGTGCTGGTGAGTCTGCTCTCTCAGGTTCTGCGTCGGCTTCGGCCTCCCACACCTTCACCCTTGACTCGGGGGCTTCTCGCTCCTTCTTTCGAGACCGCACCACACTCACGCCGCTTGGCCGGCCAGTTGCAGTCTCTCTGGCAGACCCCTCTGGGGGTCCTGTCCTTGCTCACTTCTCCACTGTCCTCCCGTGTCCGGCGGCCCCCTCTGGCACCCTGTCTGGTCTTTACCTTCCCTCGTTCTCTACGAACTTGGTGAGTGGTGCTGACCTACAGGATGCGGGGGTTCACCAGTTCACTCCTGCGAGTCAGCGGGTGACCCACTGCACGGACGCTCGGACAGGCCGCCACCTGGCCACGTTTACCCGTCGGCCGGGGTCGAGCCTGTACACCCTGACCACTGAGTCTCCTCCAGTCACTGCGTCTGGTCAGGTAGCTGCGTCGGGTCAGGTGTTTGCTGCAGCGTCCAGATCTGGTCCTGAGTCTGCCCCCTGTTCGTGTCGCCTCCTGTCTCACGAGACTCTCCTCTGGCACCACCGCCTTGGTCACCCCTCCTTGCTTCGTCTCCGAGGCATGGCCTCCCGTGTCCTTGTCTCTGGTCTTCCCCGGTCCCTCCCTCCCCTTCCTCCGGGGCCTGGCCCTGCCTGCGTCCCCTATGTCGAGGGGCGGCAGCGGGCTGCCCCTCACTCCTCCCAGTTTCCTCCGACAGAGGCCCCGCTGCAGACGCTTCACATGGATGTGTGGGGCCCGGCCCGCGTCCGTGGACAGGGTCACGAGCGCTACTTCCTGCTGGTGGTTGACGACTACTCGCGTTACACCACAGTCTTCCCCTTGCGCAGCAAGGGCGATGTCACTGAGGTGTTGATCGACTGGATCCGCGCAGCTCGTCTCCAGCTCAGGCAGAGCTTCAGCTCGGACTTTCCTGTTCAGCGTCTGCACTCTGACAGAGGTGGAGAGTTCTCCTCTGGCCTTCTGCGAGCCTACTGTCGTGCACGAGGTATCCGCCAGACCTTCACGCTTCCGGACTCTCCACAGCAAAATGGGATTGCTGAGCGCCGCATTGGCATGGTCATGGACGTCGCCCGTACGTCCATGATGCATGCGGCTGCCCCCCATTTTCTGTGGCCGTTTGCGGTTCGGTACGCGGCGCATCAGATCAACCTTCACACCAGGGTCTCCATGCCGGAGACCTCCCCAGCCTTGCTGTGGACGGGGAAGGTTGGCGATGCGTCTGCGTTCCGTGTCTGGGGATCTCGGGCGTTTGTCCGTGACTTGTCTGCGGACAAGCTGTCCCCTCGTGCTGCTCCTTGCGTCTTCCTTGGCTTCCCCCCTGACGCGCCAGGGTGGCAGTTCTACCACCCCACCTCTCGCCGTGTTCTGTCCTCCCAGGACGTCACGTTTGACGAGTCGGTCCCCTACTACCGCCTCTTCCCCTACCGCACTCCGTCCCTCCCCCCGCCACCGCTCTTCCTTGTACCAGGTCCCCCCCCGGTAGACCCCCTCCCCCCTCAGGGTCCTGCCCCTTCAGGTGTGTCCCAGGTAGACGCAGTCGAGCCTGTCGAGGTTACTGGTGACTCTGGTGCTGCTGAGGGTGCTGAGCCTGGGGGTGCTGACTCTGGGGGTGCTGAGCCTGAGGGTGCTACTACTGGGGGTCCTGAGCCTGGGGGTGCTGAGCCTGGGTGTGCTGAGCCTGGGGGTGCTACGCCTGGGGGTGCTGAGCCTGGGGGTGCCACGCCTGGAGGTGCTGAGCTTGGGGGTGCGGAGCCTGAGGGAGCTGGGCCTGCTCGTGTGGCGTCTGGCGGTGCTGAGCCTGGAGGTTCTCCGGGTGCTTCGTCTCGGCGGGAGCCACTCTCTCCACAGGAGCTGCGCGAGTGGTTTGCCCGGCGCTGGAGGCGTGCTGCTGGATCTGGAGGTTCTTCGGCTGCTGAGGGTGCTGGTGCCGCCAGTCCCGGAGGTGCTCGTACTGGGAGTACTGGAGCTGCTGGGCCTGCGGGTACGACTGGAGCTGGAGCTGCTGAGGGTGTTGGCGCTGAGGCTACTGCTGTCGGTCCTGGAGGCGGTCCTGCTGGGGGTGCTACTGGTGCTGCTGGAGGTACTGGAGCTGGAGGTGCTGCTGGTGCTGGTGCTGCCGCTGGGGGTACTGGTGCTGTCCCTGCTGTGTCTGGAGTCGCCGCGCGGCCTCGACCGTACTTCGTTCCGCTCCTTCAGCAGGTTCTTGGTCTCCCGCCTTCTACTGGTCCTCCTCCTCCCTTAGAGTGTCCACAGCCTGTCCCGTCACAGTTACAGTTACAGCCGGCCTCCCCACTGCCTGCTCCTTCTCCCTACACTGGTCCTACTGGAGGTCTTGCTGAGCGTCGTGAGCCAGCGTCTCGCCCTGCGTCGCCTGTCCGTGCTGCTCGCACTAGTGGTCGTGGTTCGCGTCAGCGTCCTCCTCCTGTCCCTGGCACGCACCGGATGTCTCTGCGTCCGTCCACTGCTCCTCTGCGTGCCCCTTTTCCTTCTCCTCCTGAGTCCTCTCTTCCTGCTCTTCCTGACCCGGAGTCGGACTCTCTTCGTGCTGCCAGTCCTACTGTCACGCGTCTCCTTGCTACTGTTGTCACTGACCCTTCCTTTGAGTCCACTGCTGCGTCTGCCCTAGTTACTGAGCTCGTCGACTTTGCTGCTCGCTGTCGTCTAGACTACGCTGCTCGTCTTGTTGCTGAGTCTGAGTCTGTCTGTCCTCCGTCCGTCGGGGGTGAGTGTGCCCTTGGCACGGACGTCCTTGAGGACAGGCAGGAGGAGTTCCAGTGTTTGGCTGCTGCTTCACCTCATCTCGTATCCGTACTGCTTACCCCTGAGGGAGACCCGGATGCACTTGACATCCCGACTCCGCGCTCTTACGCGGAGGCGATATAGGGTCCCTACTCCTCTCAGTGGCAGGCAGCTATGGACACAGAGATGGCTTCCTGGAAGTCCACAGGCACCTACGTTGACGAGGTTCCCCCGCCTGGGGCGAACATCGTCAGTGGCATGTGGATCTTCAGGGTGAAGCGGCCGCCGGGTTCTCCGCCTGTCTTCAAGGCGCGTTACGTGGCTCGTGGCTTCAGTCAGCGGCAGGGAGTTGACTACTTTCAGACCTTCTCCCCCACCCCGAAGATGACCACTCTTCGGGTACTGCTGCACGTTGCTGCTCACCGTGACTACGAGCTGCACTCTTTTGACTTCAGCACAGCTTTCTTGCAGGGCAGCCTGCACGAGGAGATCTGGCTGCGTCGCCCACCTGGCTTCACTGGGTCTTTCCCTTCTGGTACCCAGTGGAGTCTCCGGCGTCCAGTCTACGGTCTCCGCCAGGCGCCCCGTGAGTGGCACGACACACTGAGGACTACACTTGCGGCTCTTGGGTTTGCTCCTTCTACTGCCGACCCGTCGCTGTTTCTACGCACCGACACCTCTCTGCCGCCGTTCTACATCCTCGTGTACGTCGACGACTTGGTCTTTGCCACAGCTGACACTGCTGGACTCGCCTACGTGAAGTCCGAGCTGCAGAAGAGACACACGTGCACAGACCTGGGTGAACTGCGCAGCTACCTTGGCTTGCAGATCACCCGGGACAGAGCACGCCGCACCATTACCCTGACTCAGTCACACATGGTGCAGCAGGTCCTTCAGCGCTTCGGCTTCACGTACTCCTCGCCTCAGGCCACTCCTCTGCCTACTCGCCACTCGCTCTCAGCTCTGCCTTCGGATGAGTCCGTAGAGTCGAGTGGTCCGTACCCAGAGCTTGTTGGCTGCCTCATGTACCTGATGACCTGCACACGACCTGACCTTGCATACCCTCTTAGCATTCTTGCACGCTATGTTGCTCCTGGGAGACACAGACCGGAGCACATGGCTGCAGCGAAGAGGGTGTTGCGCTACTTGTGCAGTACGTCGGGCATGGGGCTTGTGCTTGGAGGGCAGAGTCCAGTGGTCCTCACTGGGCACGCAGACGCTTCTTGGGCTGACGACCAGGCTACGCAGCGGTCGTCACAGGGTTACACCTTCAGCCTTGGTTCCGGCTCTGTTTCGTGGCGGGCTACCCGCTCGTCTTCTGTTCTCGGCTCCAGTTGTGAGGCTGAGATCTACGCCGGGGCCATGGCTGCACAGGAGCTTCGCTGGCTCACCTACCTGCTGACTGACCTCGGAGAGCCGCCTCGTTCTCCTCCAGTGCTGTACGTAGACAACAAGGCCATGCTGGCCTTGTGTCGAGAGCAGAGACTGGAACACAGAACGAAGCACATTGCTCTCCGCTACTTCCTTGCTCGTGAGCTACAGCAGCGTGGTCAGCTGCGGCTTGCGTACGTGGCCTCTGAGGCCAACACTGCTGATATCTTCACCAAGGCACTTGCGCCTTGTGATCATCAGCGCTTCTGTACTCAGCTTGGTCTTGTGCCTACCTTGCCTCACTTGCTCACCCCTTGACCTTGTTTGTACTGTTGCATATATATATACCCCTGCTCTTGCTTGTCTAGTCTTATATATATGTATATGCAATCCTGTATGTGAACTGGCCTTGTGGCCTTGAACTTGTGCTCGGAATGTGTGGTGACTTTGTGATCCACCCTGAGCTTGTTTTGCTTTGCTTGACTGGTCTTGTGACCCCTTGTTCTCCCCCACTTTGCCTATGGGGGTGTGTCAGATTTATATGACATAGCTACTGTAGGCTATAGTGGGGTAGCACATATGGGGTACAGTTGTCTAGGGTTTGCTTTTTGTACCCAACTTTCACTTAGTCATTTTCATTCCTGTTTTCTTAATTCACACACTAGACCATTGGGATAAAAGGGCTTGTTTAAGTAGCGGGTCAGTGCGCCCATAACCCCCCAGGCCAACGTGCCTGTAACCCTTCCCTAGGATCAATCGGGGATCACCAGTGGACCTCTGACACCCCCCCGCACTGGGATGCCCGAAGTGCATACATCGGGATTCGAACCCGAGACCTTCGCTCTGATACCATGTCAGAATCCCAACCACTAGACCATTGGGATAAAAGGGCTTGTTTAAGTAGCGGGTCAGTGCGCCCATAACCCCCCAGGCCAACGTGCCTGTAACCCTTCCCTAGGATCAATCGGGGATCACCAGTGGACCTCTGACACCCCCCCGCACTGGGATGCCCGAAGTGCATACATCGGGATTCGAACCCGAGACCTTCGCTCTGATACCATGTCAGAATCCCAACCACTAGACCATTGGGATAAAAGGGCTTGTTTAAGTAGCGGGTCAGTGCGCCCATAACCCCCCAGGCCAACGTGCCTGTAACCCTTCCCTAGGATCAATCGGGGATCACCAGTGGACCTCTGACACTGCATTCACTAGAGCCAATACTTCACCAAATTCACAACTAGGAACATCTCACGCTAAATCCCAAGCAGACACACATGTACGTGATGAGAGTGAAAGTGTTTGAACGTTATTAGAGCTAGTAGAGATCTGATCAATGTGCTGCCTTGGACTTGAGGCCTGGGAGAGGTGCAATAACGGGAAACAGAAGAGAAAAAAAGTAATAGGGGGGAAATTATGATGGGCAAGGTGACGCGAATGAAGAGAAAGAGGGAGGGCGACGGGAAACGGGAGGGCGACTGGAAGGGAGGGCGTAGGAAACGGGAGGGCGACGGAAGAAGGGGGGCGACGGGAAACGGGAGGGCGACGGGAAACGGGAGGGCGACGGGAAACGCGAGGGCGACGGGAAACGGGAGGGCGACGGGAAACGGGAGGGCGACGGAAAACGGGAGGGCGACGGGAAACGGGAGGGCGACGGGAAACGCGAGGGCGACGGGAAAAGGGAGGGCGACGGAAGAAGGGAGGGCAACGGGAAACGGAGGGCGACGGGAAACGGGAGGGCGACGGGAAACGCGAGGGCGACGGGAAACGGGAGGGCGACGGGAAAAGGGAGGGCGACGGGAAACGGGAGGGGGGCGGGAAACGGGAGGGCGACGGGAAACGGGAGGGCGACGGGAGAGAGGATAGGCGGCGGAGAGAGAGGGTGTCGAGAATAGATGGAAAGACAGAAAAAACAAACAAACCAAACACAATAACAGAGTACGGAATGGGTCACGCTGACGCGATAGCAGAGGGAGAACGAGAGAGGCGACGGAGAAAGGAGGGCATACGTGATGGGAGAGTCGAAGGTCGCCGGGAGGGCTATTCGAGGCGAGCGAGAAGGGAGGATGGGAAGGGAGCAGAAAGAGAGAGGGCAATGGGAAGGGAGCGGAGAGAGAGAGCGCAACGGGAAGGGAGCGGAGAGAGAGCGCGATTCGAAGGGAGGAGCGAGAGAGAGGGCGGAGCGGAGAGAGAGAACGCGATGGGAAGGGAGGGGCGAGAGAGAGGGCGACGGGAAGGGCGCGGAGAGAGAGAGCGCGACGGGTAGGAGGGGCGAGAGAGAGGGCGACGGGAAGGGAGCGGAGAGAGAGATCACGACGGGAAGGGAGGGGCGAGAGAGAGGGCGATGGGACGGGAGCGGAGAGAGAGAGCGCGACGGGAAGGGAGGGGCGAGAGAGAGGGCGACGAGAAGGGAGCAGAGAGAGAGAGCGCGACGGGAAGGGAGGGGCGAGAGAGAGGGCGAGGGGAAGGGAGCGGAGAGAGAGAGCGCGACGGGAAGGGAGCGGAGAGAGAGGCCGACGGGAAGGGAGCGGAGAGAGAGCGCGATTCGAAGGAGGAGCGAGAGAGAGGGCGGAGCGGAGAGAGAGAGAGAGCGATGGGAAGGGAGGGGCGAGAGAGAGGGCGACGGGAAGGGCGCGGAGAGAGAGAGCGCGACGGGAAGGGAGGGGCGAGAGAGAGGGCGACGGGAAGGGAGCGGAGAGAGAGAGCGCGACGGGGCGAGCGACGGGAGGGCGATCGGTAGGGAGGGGCGAGAGAGAGGCCGACGGGAGGAGAGGAGGGGAGAGAGGGCGACGAAGAGGGCGACGGGACGGGCGACGAGATGGCGACGTGACGCGCGACGGAAAGGGAGACGGGTGGGCGATTTGGCGAACTCGAGGATAGCATAGTGGGCGATGAGAGGGGTGAGAGGAATGGCGACGGGAATGGGGTTCTCTGTGATCGCGAGGAAAATATCACTACGCAGCAACGGCGACGAAGTATCACAAACAATCTAATGATAATTTCATTTCTATGCCGCATCAGCCTAATCCCTCGTCTCTGGCTATTCTATGCTAGGCAAGCTCCGTGAGTTAGGCAAGCTACGTGAATGGAGTTGAAGTAAGCATATGTGGAACCCAGGCCCAGCTTGAAAGTCGAAGTCGGGTCCAACCATCAAAACGCACGACAAACAACTGTCGTGCAAATGTCGCATGCAGAAAATGCGAACGCGCGAGCACGATCTGTTTTTTTTTTTTTTGGCGGGAACGAATCACGTGTGTTCAGTCTGTGGAAGGGCGATGCCCGGAACAGTGTTTTACACAGCCCATCGTCGTTCCAGTTTTGCTTCTTCCGAGCACGATTTCAAGTTGGATCCGCCTTCACTATTTTATATTTCGGTTTTAATCGAAGTATGCACATACTACATAACTACGCATTCATAACCCACACACCATGGCAGAGCCTAAAACCATCCCCTTCATCCTACGCCTCCTCGTCGCATGGGTCACCTACTACTACACCGTTTTCTACGAAAACGTCGCGAAGTCCTTCGTAGGCCTGATAGAGTCGGGAGTGTTCGAGGACGCTGACGAGCAGTCCTCATCGCTCGGGGACGATTACGGGGAGAACCGCCGTCACAGAGCGAGAGTACGGCGGCGACGTCATGCACAGTGCCCTAGATATCAGACTTTGGAGTCTGAATCAGAGTCCGTTCAGACTTTTTTTTTGTACCTAGTCTGAACTCAAAGAATTTATTTATGTACCTTGTCTGATTTTCCAGAGTTTTTTCTTATGAGTTGTCTGAAATTTCAGCCTAATTTTACTAGGGTAGGCTGAGCCTCAGACTTGTATCGGGGGTACACTCTGCGCGCTTATCGGTTCAAAGTTTCCTGGAAGTTTCCTTCCGATATGCCCACTTCCGAGATGGCAGTGGAGTGCCAGGACGTGAGCAACGCTCACTTCGACAGCTGGGACATCTAAATACACTCGTTCGTCGAGAATATCTTCCAGTTACGCTGAGGAAATGGTTGCGTGATTACGAGATTTCTGAAGACAAAATCTCGTCACATGTAAGTTATCGCTAATGTATTGTAAAGAATAGGCGACTTTGATGCTGATTCGCTGTAAAAACATCTGCAGCACGCACTGGTGTGAATTGCGAAGTTCCTGATTCGTACTGAAAGTTTCGTGTGGCACTGTTTGATCCTCACATGCCACGCCAAGCAACAGTTTCTGCCTGCTGCCAGCTCAGCTGCGTGGCACTTGGCCCACCTGATACAGATCGGGTGAACGATCGAATCGCTTGAAAAACAAATCCAAAACTGACAAAATCGGCACACATGCGAGAAAATGGGTACAGAACGGTAATCACACACACGACAAAACGAAATGAGATCAGCAGAGCAGAAACAACCATGCGCTGCACGTGACAAAAACACTGGAATGCCGCCGACATGAGCAAAGGCGATGCACGAGCACGAGCACGTTGCCTGATGCGTTGGTATGGTAGGCTGTAATCAGCCTCAATGCTATTATAACTGCTTTTACGAAACTGCATGAACATCTTAAAATTTGAAGTAACTCTGACAGTTCAGACAAAAAAAAATGTGTTTGTCTGAATTTTCAGACTAAAATCTTGAGGCACCTCTGACAGACAGAGTTCCAAGAGGGGTGTACTCTGAGGCCTCAGACTACCTCAAAACGAATCTAGGGGCCTGGTCATGCATTGTGGGTTGAAGACCTGCAGCACATGCGGGAGAACGATTTCCAAGACCTTTTTCAGGATAAACCGTGCCATACTTGAGCATATCAAAACCGGGATGCAACTCTATCTGGAGCCAATAGTGCACCGGTCAATACTCACAATGGACACCGCGGTGCTCATCCCTATCAAGTACCTGGCGTCAGGAATCTCCTACGTCGACATGTCGTACCTGTTCGGCGTCTCCAAGACACTTTGCCACGAGGTTGTCGACGTGTTCCTCACTGAGTTCCCCTCAATCTTCAAGGCCGCCTGAGTGCGCTTCCCCACACGCGAAGAGCTTCCCGAGATGGCACGGGAATTTGCTGCCATCAAAGGTGTACCTGCTGTGGTGGGGGCTGTGGACGGGACTCATATCCACATGAAAGGGATGGAAGGTCACAGAGCGGAGTACTGGACAAGGAAGTCGGCCTATGCCGTACAACTCCAGCTCACGTGTGATGCACGAGGCAGGATATGGGACTACCTGATCGGCTATCCCGGGTAGCGCGCACGACATGCGGGTTTTCAAAGAGTCTGCACTACTTGAGAGGTTACACAACGGGGACATAGCCCCATACCAAATTGTCGGGGACGCGGCCTACCCTCTACGAGAATACTGCCTAACACCCCTGCATGCCCCTCGAGGAGAGGACCTCATGGACGACTGGGCACAATGTTTCAACTACTGTCAGAGCGCCACACGCATGGCGGTGGAGAGGTGCATCGGCGCCTTCAAAGGGAGATGGCGCATCTTCGCCCAGCGCAACGACTGCAGGTTGTGGCGCATTCTCGCTGGGGCCGCGTGTTGTGTGATCCTGCACAACATGTGTGAAGAGATGCAGGAGGTAAGGCGCAAAAACATGGCATGGGAGAACCTTCCCCGCAACCGCGATCCATGGTGGACGCGGGGAGCTATTGCGACACACAAGTGGGAACCGTGTGTCCCACCAACACAACAGGCACTGAGGGAGAGGCGGAAACGGCTGGAAGAGGCACTCCAGGACTCTTACTCTAATCGGCGGCGCCGCGCACCCATATCTCCACATCCTCATCAGCCGGAGTGACGGTGTTGACGTCGCCCATATCTTCCCGCGGCTGTGCGGCTTCGGGGGGTGGCGCGGACTCCCCGCGTGGCGGTGGAGGGGAGAAATCTGGCGGCGCACGGTGCACATCCGGGGGAGCCGATTCAGTCATGCGCTCGCGGGCAAGTCGCAGGTCTTGCGCCATCCATTCTCGGACGAGGCCTTCAACGACTCTCATCGCATCACCGTGGCAGTCCTTGATTGTGGCGGACACCAACATCGCCGCTTGCATGGTAGCCGTCTCATGCACCCGGGCGCGCTTGGGTGTGGCAGTGTTCGTCGGCGGCGGAGCTGAGAAACAAGAGAAGACGGGAAGATAGAAGTTTAGATTGGTAGGTGCACACAATGACGATGTATCGTGCATGTTAGCCGATAGTCTAAACAGCAGTTTGAAACTAGAAGTTGTATGGCAAGCATGCGAACCAAACAACATGGAACCGGGATCATGTCTCACCCGTAAAACATGGCGTTGACGTGCCTGGCTGGGACGAAGTTGGAACCTCCATGCCGGCCGGCACGTTGACGTTGGTCGCGCCTCCACCGTCCACCGCATGCGGTGAGGCTGCGGCAGTGTCTTGGTTGTGCAGCTCCATGTACGGATACCATGGTGGTTTCTCCACCGAGCCGTTGCCCGAACCCCCGTCGGCACGCTTGTACTCCCGCCAAAGGAGCATCAAGTTACGCCACTGCTTCTGCAGTGCGTTGACTCCCCTGCACCATCCGGGGTTCGACTCCTTGATGTGTGCAAGCAGCCGGGCCCAGTATTGCGTCCCCTACTTCCCCTTGAGTGGCTCGAGCTCATCTTTCAAGAACCATTTCGCCGCGGCGAAAATGGTGCTCTCCTTGTCAGACCATAAGCCGCGCTCGACAGGTGCTGCCGCACGTTTCTTCCGTGGCTCCGGGCGCGCTGCAGGTTGCGCAGCCTTGCCTTTGCCCTTGTCAGACCCTTGTTTGCGTGCGGCGCTCCGTATCGGCGGCGGAGCGACAGGCTGTGCTTCCTCCGGGGCGTCCTCCTCGGCATCCTCATCGTCGTCGTCGTCTTCGTCGTCGTCGCTGGGCGACATTCCCTGGTCTTCAGGCTCCTCCTCCTCGTCATCGGAGTCATCCCCTTCTTCGCGGTCGTCGTCGTCAGCATCGTCATCGTATTGCTCCACGACTGGCCGGTACGTTGCTGCCGTCCTTGCAGGCTGACGGCGCACACGTGACGGGGCCGCTGTGGGCGACTGGGCAGTGGATCCCTGGCCGTCAAGCACGGGCGGCGCGGATAATCCCCTAGGATGGCGACCGTTGGCGATCTGCTGGTTCATCCAGCGGATGTACGGAATGTCGTTTAGATCCTTGGGGCAGTCGTTAAGGGCCTGCCCCTTACGCTTACGAGCCATGCTGGTGGGTAGAAGGTGTCTAGATCTAGAACTAGAGGGAGCGGAGGCTGTGAGAGAATCACAGATTGGTACTTAGCAGCTGTTGCACAAACTTGACCTCGTAAGGGATGGGGAGGCGGAGGAGTTGTGGGGGAGGTGCACTGGAACTGGCGGAAGGCGCAATGTCGGGGGGGTGCGTGTCCCTGTCAATAATTCTGGAAAGGTCGTTTCGACCAATCGGCAGGCTGTGTACGCGTTGATCGGGATAGAGTGGGCCCAAAAATGTCGTCCAGATACATGCTGCATGAGATGACATCTGGGGCCGCGTGCGATTGGTTGGGTGTGTTTTAATTAGCTGGCGATTGTTCCGTGATACACGCCACCCAATGATAAATACAGTCGGCGACAACCACGGGCGGCACGGCATTCCGACACCTGGCAGCATATGCTGTACGTACGCGCCTCAATCGATTGGAACACATCGATTGGGACATATTATACAGCGGAATGTACCCTTATAAAAATGAATTAATATTCAGAGGTACACTCAACCAATGAAATTCTGTCTATTCCTATCAACCACAGGTCCACAGCTACTCCATGGCAGCATGCCATCCATGCCCACCCTGGCATGGACTGGCAGTGAGCCTTGAGCATTGCCAGGACCAAGACGTGCGGGTGCCCTACTAGGGACTGGCTCTGCCCACCCCCACCTCCACCAAATGACATCACTGCTGGCCAGACAGTTTTGTCACTTGGTGGGGGCGGGAGGGGACAGAACCAGTCCGGTTTGGCCCGGAATCGAGTCCCCAGCCAATGCTCAAAGCTTCACCCTCTCGTGCACTGGCCACATGGCTTGCAGGCTTGCCGACCATGAAGGCACCTGCAGGCAGAAGGAAGATAAAGATTAGTCCATGATAAAAAACAGAAAGCAAAACTACAGCATCACCAAAGCAAATCAACAAACAAAAAAAGCCATGTGCATGAATAAGAGAGCTCAAAGGTAGGGGCTGAAACTTATCTGTGGGTTAGCAGCTTGGAGTGTGGAGCGGTGCTTCAGCAGGCCATGGCTTGCCACCCACTGGGACTTGCCGCCCATGAAGGCACCTGCAGGCAGAAAAAAGATAAACAGTAGTCCATAATAAAAAAGAGAAGGCAAAAAACCAGCATGCATCAAAGCAAATCAATAAACACAATAAAGCCATGTGCATGAGAAAAGGAGCTCGAGGGTAGGGGATGAAACTTATCTGAGGTTAAGCAGCTTGGAGTGTGGAGTGGTGCTGAGCGTTGAGGCGCTTCAGCATGCCATGGAGCTCCCATGGATCTTGGGCTTGCTGGAGTGCAGCGGTGCGCAAGGTCTTGGGGGTCCATGGCGTGTTAATGGCGCTCGGAGAACCTGCCATGAGGCAATATGAAACAAGTCAGTGACTGTAGAGTTGAAGCACAACTCGACAAAAAAAGGACTCAGCAAGCGTGGAGTTACCAGTGGAATAGCATTCGAGCGAGAAAGCACGGAAAAGGCTCAAGATTGAAACTTATCTTGCAAAGTTTGAAAGTTGGAGCTTAGCCGTGAGGTGCTCCTCTGACACCATCTGGAGCGTGGCTTGAATAGAACCTGCAAGGATATCAAAGGAACTAGGTTAGTAATGAGCAGTAAACCAAGCATGCAGAAATGGACAGTGCTGCAATGGTGCAAGTGCCACAGAGCCTACCTATACCAACCAAAAATTTTTTAGGGACATTCACCAACACCTTTACCAACCTCCACCTTAACCAAACCTGAACCTGAACCAAGGGGGGGTGGCTCTGTGGCGTAAAGAACGTGTGGTTGATACTTTCAACCTTCACCAGTCGTGGAGATGCTCCGTCAATATCAGCCGCTGCGATAAGTTGCGATGCGAGTTTGTGTTACTGTTTGTGTTTACTATTTATTGTTCCGGAGGTTGCCGCTTTTCACACAGACGCGGGATGTTTTGCCCGTGCGACCCCACTGTCGTCGCACATCGCTCGACGATGCCTCTACCCGTGATGTCATGCCTCCCCATCCACATCACCTCATATCCCTCCTTCCTCTCACCACTGCTGCAGCTCTGCTCTTCTTGCTGCTGATGTGTATTTTTTGGAATGATCACCACAGCCATTCCATCTAAAATCGGCCATCTCCCTTCACCGAAGTTCTATAGCTTAGCACAGCTTGTTTAGTTCTGAGCTTGTGGATTAGGTCTGGTCTGGACGTAAAAGTAATCTCTGACAAGAAACCTAATGGCGTCTCAGGAGCATCCGTCGTCAAGCTCTGCACCCCTGTCACCGTTGCCGTTGCCGCCTGCTGAGTTAGCATCGCCGCTTCCTCCGCCACTCTTTAACGAGCCCTTCATCATGCCAGCAGCGCGCACCTCACGCTTCGCAGCGCCCGTGGACCGTGTCGTCGGCGAGGCGGAGCTGCTCCGTCAAATGCGCTCCTTGCTCGGCCCCTTTGCGTCCACATCCCGTCTCCTGAACCACCTGCGCGCCGTGCGCGGTAAGGTCCACTGGGCGGTCAACCGCTACCTACGCGAAGAGCTCATGTCCGGCTCATCCTGCCCGGATTTCGCTCCTCGGCCCGTACCGCGCGATTCGTACCGATCGGCTTCTTCCATCGAGAGCTCCGCGCGCGGGAGGAGAGCGGATGCAGCAGATTCCGCAAGCGTATCGGGAGATGCGGGGTTTGCGGCACCTGAAAGGGCTGAAGGTCCTGTCACGGGAACTGTAGTTGATGGATTAGAAGGAGCGACGGTATTAGCAGGCTCGCCGTGCGCGGACCGGTCAACTTGGCCAACCCTAGACCCGCAGATTAGGGCTCGCGCCGAGTTACCGGTTGCCGCTGCGCACGGCGTCGCATCTCCTGTCGACGCAGAGTCGTCGAGGCAAGGAATCCCGCACGCAGAAGCAGCCGTCGCAGCGCGCAGACCGATGTCTTTAGAGGCGGACAGTAGAGACCTCACATGTTCCGCCGCCTCTCCTCCCCCTTCCGCCGGCGCAAGCAGCCGTCCGCGACCGTGCGCATGCATTCTCTCGTCGCTGTCCGCGTACGGTACCACGGTCGTGGCTGGCACTCCAGATGCAGCGCTCACGGGCTGCGACGAGGTGTCCGCCGCAGGGAGGAAAGCAGGTGCGGCGGAAGAAGTGGACGCGCGGGGAGGAGGGTTGTGTGCGCTGACCTCTGCCGCTTCGAGCGTCAAGTCTGTGTCGCAGGTATTGCCTGGATTGTTATCGCCGGTGTCGCCAGGAATGTTGGCGGAAGGAGGGGTAGCGGTTCTAGAGAGTGCTGATCGGCTGACAGCAGTAGGCGGCAGGCAGCAGGCGGTAGCGCTGATGCCCCAGCTGCAGGAGCAGGCGGACGAGGGAGGCGCGGATGACGCAGAGAAAGAGCGCCAGGGCGCAGCGGAGCGGCATGGGGAAGGGAAGGCGGAGGGGCAAGGCGAAGTGGACGGCGTGGGGGGCGGCGGAGTGGGAGAGTGTGCCTGAAGGGATCTTGGAGTCGGTGTTTGCTCGGCTGGCGTTTGAAGACCTGGCCGCCGTGCTGCTCACGTGCTCCGCGTGGCAGGCAGTGGCGCGCAGTGATTGCCTTTGGAAGCAACTGTTTCTGCTGCGATGGGGGCACTCTGCCACTCAAGCTATTATGCAGCAGCGGCGGCAGCAACAGCAAGAGCAACAGCTGGAGCAAGAGCAGGAGCAGCAGGAGCAGGAGCAGCAGAAACCGGAGCAGGAGCAGAAAGAGAGCAGGACGGTTACTAGCAGCAGAAGCGCAGTGGAGCAGCAGAGGACGGATGAGCAAGTGCATGAGGGAGCCGATCTAGCACAGGGAGATGACAGCAGCGGTGGAGATACCTCAGGTGAGAGAGGGAGAGTGGGCAAGAGACTGCACAAGTGGAAAGGTGGCACCAAGTTGCACAGACGTAAGCAGGCTCAACCAGGGTGGATTTACATGTGGGAAGGAATGTGCCGGTGAGTAGCAGTGGTGAAATGCAGGTAGTGTGTGTAACACGAAAGTCACCAACACGATGCAGAGCCGCTTGTTTTGACCTTCCCATCCACGGCTTATTCGTGCTCCTCGTTTTAATTATTGTACTCCCTTTCCTTCTCGTTTCTTTTCAGCTCGTCCGTTGCATCCAGACCAGCAGCAGTCGCCATCAGTCACTGCGGCACCGTTGTCGTGGCAGGAGGCGTTTCGGCAGCGGCTGGAGAGTGAGAGGGCAGCGCAGTGCCCCCAGTGCCGCAGGTCGCGCTTTGTTCCCATCGTGTACGGCTTCCCATCAGCTCCGCTGGTGGCAGGCATGCGCATGGCACAGTGTGTGCTGGGAGGGGACCATCTCACAGACTACCCAGGGTACAACCCCCTGTGGGTGTGTGTGGGGTGCACCACCCGGTGGAGGAAGTATCCTTATGCTCCTGACTGCGAAGGCCCCTACTTCCCGCCCTCGCTCTCCACCTCATCTGCCTCGTCCACAGGCAATGAGATTGACGACTTTGATGTTTGACTCTCATACTCATGCAGAAAGTGAGGGGTAGTGGGGCCCATGAGTGGATCTGGGTGGGTCAACATGGGGCCAGTGGCGGTTGCGGTGTGGTGTCTTGGTGTGAAGGTGGTGTGCGGTTTGGTTTGGAGGGCCTCGGGTTGTGCACATGTCAATTTTTGTTCCTCGTGCACTATAATGCACGAGGGTGGCATTGCAGCAGATTTAGACTGCGACACACTTGGGAGAGAGCGTAATGAGATTTTTGTGGGTATTGAACCAACAAATATAAGGTGCCTTTCACTTATTGATACAGAGATTTGTAACGTCGAATCGAAAGTGTCACGTCGCACAGTGACTACAGGCGGTTTCCACCACTTTCCCGCCCAACCACCACGACTCACAATTTAGTGCCTTTCTTCGATCTTCCCTCCCTCGCTCAAACTTCTTTTTTGCTCCGATCTATTGGTTCCTCCTGAAGTCATTGTTTAGCGTCCTTTAATCTTCGCCATGGCTGACACCGCACCTCCACAGTCCTCTCAGGACGCACCCGCGCCCACTTCTACCCCTCCAGACTCTGCGCCTGGTGCGCCGGCCGCCGCCGCGACTGCTCCGCCTGCCGCTCCAGGAGCGCTGCCCGTCGCACCCCCCGCGACAACTCCCCCGGCTGCGCAGACCACCGGGGCACCGATCGCGCTGTCTGATTTCGATCAGGCGAAGCGCAAGGCGGAAGAGCTCGCGCAGAAGTTTCTTAACGCGGGAGGCGCGAAGCGGTCCAAGTTCGACGACGGGCCGCCCGCAGGCGTTGCCGCCGCCGTGGCTCCTCCCGGCGTGAGCGGCGCGAACGGCGGAGGCCCGCCGGGTGGTGTGGCGAGCTTCGCGCCCGGTCCTCCCGGATCGCAAGGTCCGCCTGGTAACAACCTTTTAAATCGCCTATAACTCCTACATTTTATTCTCAGGCGTATTTTCACCAGCATTTTTTTTTTCTGAAAAATAAGAAAACAAAACAGCGTGATTTGCCCGATGTGCTGATGGAAGGATGTGTTGTGCGTGCAGGCTATGGCGCTGGCGCGCAGCAGCAGAGCCAGCCGCCGCCGTACTACCAGCAGCCGCAGCCGGGGGGCGCCGCGCCTTACTACGATCAACAGGGCGGCGCCGCTACGCAGTCAAAGAAGATCGACGTGCCGAACACGCGGGTGAGTTGCTTATGTGGAGCTGGCTCAGCTCCTGCTTACGTGCCAGATATTTTCCCTCATTTGATCTGTCGCAAGCCAATTGTTTAAGGTCCCCGCCATAAGACCATCTATCGTAAGTTCTTACTTTAAAAAATACAAGTTCTTAATCTCATTCTCGGATCGGTCGGTCCCCCGCTTCTTGATTGCGTACGCCACCCCCGATGGTACCACCCGCGTGCACATGGCGATGCAATCGCGCTGTAACAGGTGGGGCTGATCATCGGCAAGGGCGGCGAGACGATCAAGTACCTGCAGGCGCAGTCGGGCGCCAAGATCCAGGTCACGCGCGACATGGAGGCGGACCCGCGCGCGCCCACGCGCCCCGTGGAGCTCACGGGCACGGCGGAGCAAATCGCGCAGGCGGAGCAACTCATTAAGCAAGTGCTCGAAGAGGTCCGCGCCCTCAATGCTCCCCCCTCTCGCTCCCCTTTTCGCGTCCGCCAATTCTTTTTTTGTTTTTTCCCCCGTCCGTTCCCCTTCCGATTCCCCCACTCCCATCCTCCCTTTTCTCACTCTCCTCGCTTTTTTATTTCTTAACTCTGACTGACTCGTTCGACCGGCCCTTATTCATCGCATTAACGTCATGCTCGCCCCGTTTCTGCTCTGCGCAGTCAGCCGCGGCCAGAGCGGCAGGAGGTGGAGGTGGTGGAGGAGGCGGAGGAGGCGGAGGGGGATCGTACCCTGGAGCACAGGGTGGAGGGGAGACGGTGACGATTAAGATCCCCAACAACAAGGTGCGCCTTATGAGCGCCTTAATCTATTCGCGTCCCACTTAGGATCCTTTTTTTTATCATTGTGTTCGCCTGTTTTTTGAGACCTAACTTTTAATTTCCATAATGCCGTGTACCCTGCGCGTTGCCTCCTCCGTGCGGTTGTTTCAGGTCGGCCTCATGATTGGTCGAGGTGGAGAGACGATTAAGAGCCTTCAGGCGCGCTCCGGTGCAAGGATTCAGGTATCGATGCCCGCGTTCTCTCTGCTGCTGACGTGTCACACTGCATGCACACCACGTGGCACACCTTTCTTTCAATTTCGTTTCACTCCCTTCGCCGCGCTCCGACTATCCCCCCCTCCACACCGTCCGTTTCCGTTTCCCTTCCGTCGACGCTCGTCGCGCCTGTTCCTTCCTCACACTTGCCTCCGTCCTCCCCTTCCCCCCCCAATCCCTCCAAATCCCCCACACCGACACCGTGGCGCGTGGGGCGGTGCGTGCAGGTGCAGAGCGATCGCGAGGTGGAGCCGGGGTGCACGGAGCGCAACGTGATGCTGATGGGCAGCAAGGCGCAGACGGACATGGCGCAGGACCTCATCAAAGAGGTCCTCGACGACGTAAGTTGCCGCTCCCCCCCTTCCCCTCCCTCGCGCACACCTCTTTTCCCCCTCTTCTCCCGCCTTCCTTCACACCCCCCACTCCACCTCCCCCTCCCTCCCCGCTCCTCTCCCCTCTTCCTCCCCTCGGCCCGTCGTTCTGGAGCACATGGGGTGGTTCTTTGCGTGCGGTACCTTGGCGTCTCTTGTCGTTCTCCGGTCGCTGTTTTGTTGCCGCCCCCTCTCTCTGTCTAGCTCTCCATCACAATCTTGCTTTGTGAGTCCTCTCTGTTGCGCGTGCTGTGGATTCTGCATGCATCGTCACCACCGCTGTCTCTATTGCCGGTGACGGTTGGAAACGTTAACAGCCGTGTTATGGGACTTGTATTCCACACCGCTCAGTCATGCGTGTCTCTTGGCGCGTTGGTGTATGCGAGTCTCGTCGGTTCCCGCTCGCTGCATGTACGCTGCTTCCAATTGCGGCCCAATCAGCTTCCCGTTTCGTGCAAAATGCAAGCGTAGCTCTGTTGTGGTGACTCGCTTCTACTGTGACCTCTGCTCACGATGCCTTCACAATCCTGATACCAATGCCAGTACTCTGCACTTCCTTGCAATGCTGTGCCGTGTGGTTCGATGCAATGCAATGCAGTGCCGTGCTATCCCGTGCCATGCCATGCCATGCGATGTGATGCGATGCCCAGAGTCGTCTCACCCTGTGTGATTCAACTCCACACGGCTGGCTGCGTGGGTGTCGCTAGTGTGCAGAGCACAGGCAGCGCAGGGGACGCACTCAGCGCGCCACGCCACTCGCCCTCTCCCGCGCGTCACTGCGTGCCGCGCGGCGCTGCTCCTTCAGTTGCCCTGCGCACCACATCAAAACCGCACCAGACCACACCAGCCCAGCCCTCTGCGGGCCTCGCACGCCTCGCCCCCCGCCTGCCTGCGCGCCTCTTTCCTTTCAGAGCCTCTCCGCCTTTGCATCTATCGCGCTCTCTTGCTTGGACTTCGTGGTTAGCCTTCCTTACGCGCTTCTCGTCTCTTGAGATGGACTTGGTCGTTACACCTCTCGTGCTCGCCTCCCGTGGCCGTCGTTACTCGCTCATGCTCGTGCTGCTCATCGTACTCGCATTGCGTGGTGTTACGGAATTCTTGTGTCTCGTTGACACCTGCTGTCCTGACTCTCTTTCTCTCCCTCTGTCGAGCTGAAAAGCTGTGTTGCCCCACCCTCTCTGACTTCCGTCCGCCCCTCTCCGCCTCCCTGTACGTACCTCCCTTACATCTCCCCTCCACTTTCCCCACCTTCCCTCCCCCCGTCCCCATCTCCCCCTCGCCCCCATGACGTGATCCATCTGAGTGCCATGCGAGCTATCATTATCGATCATGCCTTTCATCCAAATTTTCTGCCTTTCTGCGTCTCTTGTTTGCCTTGTGTGCTCCCCCGTTCCCCTCCCACCCTTCCCGGCTCTCCTGCATTCTCTTCGCTCCTTGCCTTGCCCTTGTCCCCCCCATCTTGCTTGCTTGCATGCCTGTGCTTGTGCTCGTCCTGGCCCTCCCTCCTTTCGGTCTCTCCCTTCGCCACGCTCCTCCTTCTCCTTCCTCCCCCACTCCCTTGCTGTTGTATGCTTTCTTGTATGCCGGCCCCATCCGCTCTTGCCTTCCTCTCTTGCCTCTTCTCTTGCTCGCTTGCCCTCGTGCCCTCGCCGCTCGTCCACCCTCTCTCCCCCCCGCGCGTCCTTGGCAATGCAGCCTCGACGTCAGGTCCCGGTGGTGGCGCGGAGGGGGAGGCGGCGGAGGGTACGGGGGCAGCAGGGGGGGTTACCGCTCGGGCCCGGGCGGTTGGCAGGGCGGAGGGGGCGGCGGAGGATACCAGCAGCCGCCCCCGGGCAGCAGCCGCAGCAGGGCGGGGGATACGGGGGAGGGTTACAGCCAGGGGCAGTACGGGGGGCCGCCGCAGCAGTACGGGCAAGGGCAGGGCTACGGGGGGTGGATACGGGGCGCAGGCGGGAGGAGGCGGGGAGTACCAGCAGCAGGGGGGGTGGGGCGCGGGCGCACCACCAGGGGGGCAGCAGCCCCCGCCTGCCCCGCCAGCGCAGCAGCCGCCAGCCGCACAGCCACCCGCGCAGCCAGCAGGAGGCGCACCAGCAGGGGGAGGGTACGATTACTATGGGCAGGGCGCACAGGCGCCCCCCCCTGCTGGGGACGGGGGGTACGCGTATGGCGCTCAGCAGGGCGGGCAGGCGGGGTACTATGGGGGATACCAGCAGGGGTACCCGCAGCAGCAGGGGCAGCAGGCGCCTCCTGCGGGGTATGCAGCAGCACCGGGGGGGTATCCTCAGCAGCAGGGGTATGATCAGCAGGGGTATGGGCAGCAGGGGTATGCCCAGCCAGGGTATGGTGCGCAGCAGGGCGGGTATGATTACTACGGGCAGGGGCAGCAGGCGCAGGGAGGGCAGGATGCGTATGGGCAGCAGCAGCAGCAGCAGCCCCCGGCGGGGGGGCAGCAGGCGGCAGGGCAGGGGTATGGTGGAGCGGAGGGTGGTGCGCAGGGAGGGTATGATTACAGTGCTGCTGCCCCGCCTGCTGCCGCTCCTCCTGGCGCCGCTTAGCTTGCGTGCTTCGGAAGGGAGTGTTGCCATTGCTTCCGTTCCCTCGCACCCTTTGCTTGCTTGCTTACTTGGTGCACTGCTGCTTTGAGTTGCTGCTGTTGGTGTGCTCTGTTGCCTGGTTGTTCCCCTGTGCTGCCATTTGTCGTGCTTGACTAGTGACTAATCAGAGGTGCATGGAGAGCATGTGACTAAAGCAGCTGTGGGCTGTGGAGCACATGGCTTAGACCGTGCACTCATCTTAAGCGGGTTACCCGCTGCAGTTTGATAATATCATTAGCATACCTTTGGACGTTTCTTGCTTCTGCTGACCTTTGGATGTGACTTCGTTCACTTATCACCCATTTCGTTGCACCACGGTTTTATTACTCATGGATTTGATGCTCCAAAAAAATGCTGCTTATAACTTGCGGTACCATAATCTGCACTTACACGACGAGCTCCATTGCAGCGACAGTGGGGACATACATGGTATATACTAAGCAAGTAACACATCTAAACTAATCAATTCAAGCACCTTCTCTGTCCTGCTTCTCCTTCACCAAGTCTCTAATCTCAACAGCAAACCAGCACACCATTCTAAAATCCAAATCTGAACCCCCCATCACCCGCATTAGCTGCTTGCTCCCAGAAAGCAGCCTTCTGCTTGCGTCTGAGCTCGCGCTCCTCCTCGTCCCTCTCCTCCCTCTCCAGCAGCCCTGGGCGGTGCACCGCCAGGCACTCACGGAAGCGGTCGTGCAGCCCCTCGCGCTGCCCCTCGCCCATGCCTGACACCAGTACACGCGCATTGGGCCGCTGCAGGAACCGCATCACATCCAACAGGTTCGCGCTGGGGGATGCGGTGTGAGGGGGAAGGGAGAGAGGGGAGAGGGCGAAGAGGGGAGGGGGCCAAGGGGAGGAGAGAGGTTGAGACTGGGAAATCATGGCTTGGATTGGAAGGGGAGGAGTGCAGCGATGGGGACAAGGCAGGTGACAGAAAAGCGATGGGTGGAAAGAAGATGAGGGCATGCATGTGTGTGCATGTGTGAGCGACAAGAGACGCTCTCTTGCGTGCCCACCTGGAGACATAGTTCTGAGTGAGAGCAATGGACTCCTCCAGGTTGAGCACGATGTGCCACCATCCATGCGGCACAAACATCACCTCGCCCGCCGCACACACGCCCTCATACGCCGTCACCGGCCCCCGCCGCATCTCCTCGTAGTAATTCATAAACCACTCCGTGATCGACACCGGCGCCGCCACGTCAGCACCATCGGGGCTCGCACGCACGCCAGGTGGCGGGCCCTCGTTGGGCGGGAAGAGGATCCACTTCTTGGAGCCGGTGATGACGGCGTTCCAGGCGCACGTGGAGTTGGGGTCTATGTGCCATGATGACCCCGCCCGGGCAGGGCCCATGATCAGCCACCGAAAATCAGGTCGCCCACTCGTCTCCTCCTTCTTCCCTTGCCCCTCTCCCTCTCCCTCTCCCTCTCCTGCACCCACCTCCACTTCACCAGTTTCCCCCGTTTTTCCCCTCCCGCCCGCACTCCCCTCACCCCCATCTCCCCCTTCTCCCCCAGCTCCACCCGCGCCCCGCTCACCCCCGTTCTCCCCTCCATTCTCCCCACCACCCGTCCCCAGGTCCAGCACTTGGAAGAGGTCCTCTCGGAAGTACTCGGGCACCTCATAGTCTCCCAACAGAGCAGGCGCCTTTTCCCCAACCGCGGGTCAAACACGTACAGCGGCCGCTCCTCCTGCACTCCATCCGCATACCGCCAGTACTGATCCAAGCTCAGCTCCACCGGCCCGCACGCAAACGCACTGTCGCCCGCTGCGCCACACAGGTACGCACGGTCCTGCCACCGGGACAACGCCGGCCAGTGGTTGATGGCGCCTGTGATGATCACCGCCGCCCGGGGCGCTCGAAGCGGGCGGCGAAGTCGGCGGGCGAGAGGGAGGTGGCGGCGACGCGCGGGATGTTGTCGTGGGTGGTCCAGGCGGGCGGCAGGGCGAGGCTGGTGCAGAGCCAGCTCTGGAAGAAATAGTCCGAATAGAAGTCCGGTACCTGAGAGGGGGAGGCGAGGGGGAAGGGGTTTGGGGTTAAGGGTTCAAAGGGGTGAGGGGTGTTGAATAGAGATGGGTGGGATATGGGGGCGAGTTGTGGTGAGTTGGTGCAAGGGCCCTGAGAGGGTGCGGAGGGGGGATCACGGGGGAAAATGGAGGTGGACGGAGAGGGTACGAGGGCAATGACAGAGGCTCTGGGTTTTGCAGTGAATGTGACAGAACTCTGTCTTGGACTGAAGGTAGAAAACGGGGGTGGTTTGGTGGGTGGAAGAGAATCAGGTTCTGGTCAGCGAGGCGCACCTTCAATGGCGGTCGGTACTGCAACACCCCGCGCTCCTCCCCATGCTTCTCCTTCCGTTTCACGCCCTTCCCTTCCCTGCTTGCTTCCCCTCCCTTCCCCTCCCCCTCTCCCTCCGCCTGCGCCCGTGCGCCCATGCGCCATTTCACGTAAGTCCACCGCCAGCTCGCCTCCCATTCGAACCCGCCTTCCGCGGATTCCAGCACCAGCGCGCGCCACAGCTCCTCCTGGTGCGCCACCACGTGCAGCGCGCGGCTCGCCATGCCCACGTGGCACAGCGACTCGGCGGGCAGCCGCCCCACGATGTCCAGCAGGATTGGGTCCGGCAGGCGCCGCAGTGCGCCGAGCCCCGCGTCGCGCGCGTTGCGGAGGGGTTTAAGGGGGTTATGGTCGGAGCGCAGGAAGAGGTTCCCTAGGGGTTGCACGCCCAACGGATGCCCGCCGCGCTCCAACCCGAACCGCTGCCGGCTGCTGCTGTCGCCAGCGTTCGTCTCTTTCCTAGCTTCATCGTCGTCATTGTCGCCCAAATCGAACCGCACTCGCCGCCCATCGCTGCGCCTCCGCCGCTGCTCATGCTCCTGCTGCGGCGCCTGTGGATCATCCGCCGATGGCAGAGCGCCTCCGGGTAGGAGGTTGTCTCCCCGCGCGGCAGCTGACAAGGAGGGCGGAATGCGCCGTTGTCGGCTTGCGCCGAGCACCTTGCGCGCAGCAGGGTGGCGCCGGCGGCGCAAGCGCTGAATGCGGCGGGGGAGGGAGGCGGCGCCGAGGAAGCGGTGGAAGCGGCCGAGCGGAGTCCATTCGAGCGTGCTGCTGGCGAAGACGGGGCAGGGGGGGGAGTGCGCCGCAGAGCGCGCTTTGGCAGTCATGGGGGAAGCGGAGCGGAACTGAGAAGGGCGGAACAAGAGTGCGGAGAGGAAGCGTGCAGTGCGTGGTACGTCCCAGCGCTCTTGGGTTGCTGGGAACAGAATGGCGGGAACGAATGTGCCGTGGGGAAAAAAAAGGATCCGAGCTTTGGACGTATGTACGCGGTAAGGTCCGATGGCGTTTCTCAGTTATTAGTCCCTTTCAATAAACACACGTGAATACATACATAGCCGTTCCATTAATACTAAGGTACCCTCCAACAAAAACGTGTGTATCATATACTCGTTTAGGAAAAGTGACATCAGTGCTTACATTTAAGGTAGAGGATCAACAAAGCCATGGTCCAAAGATGACACATGTTGGTGGAAATGTTTTTTTATGAACAAAATAATTACACAACATGGCAGATGATACATGATACAACAGACACGCATAAGCCATACACGGCTGGGTCCAGACCAGAACAAACACCAACCTGGCAATCAAACCAAAGGTACCCAACTAGCTGCAACACCAGCCACAGTCCATGTGCCGTCAACTCATCGCGACAACACAGGCGAGAGCACTCGCAGGTTCTTATACCGGGCAAAGATGGCCCAGTTGGGGTTGTTCACAGTGGACGCACTTCTATTGCCCGCCCACCACCCGTTGCCTGCACTGCTGGCATCCCACATGCTGGCGTAAAAGAAGGCCGGCTTGGAGGGGTATGCTTTGGACGGCACGGGGTGCGCCCGGCTTGCTGCGCTTGGCGGGGGGGAGAACGGAGGAGGCGTTGTACTCGACACGCACTGCCTTGTAGTCTATGAACCAGCTGGTGTGGTGCATGGTGGGAGGGCATACGGCAGACAGGAAGAGGCGGAGAAAGAGGGGAGGGAATGGGAGAAGCAGGAGGAACGGCAGGGGCGGGGAAGGGCGCAGGAACAGGGGAGGTGTCAGTAGTGCAGGGCAGGTAAGCAGTGCATGCAT
>CANJKZ010000787.1:0-63419 GCA_947471745.1 Closterium sp. Naga37s-1 | reverse complement strand
TTCCCCCTTCGCTTCCTCCCCCTCCCCCCAACCCACGCGAAAATGTCACCCCCGGAAACTCATTCACCGCGTCGCGAGTTCGTCTGCTTCCTCAATCAATCAAGCTACCAAGCAGCACACATTCCCAAGCCCACGGGAACTCCGCCACATTCCCAATTTCTCCACCTTTCCGCAGAGTGCCCCACCTATTTCCCCCTCATTCCGCAACCCCTCTCCGCATCATGCAAGCGGTTTCCTTGCGCCTATTCGCCTCCGACAATATCCCAAGCCCCCCTTCTCACATCGCGCCCCTCCCCTTTATTTCCTCGAGCGCCAGTCCCCCTCTACCCAAACCTCTCCCGCTCTTCTCTCCCCGCACTCCCTCCCGTCCCCCCCCTGCTCCCCCTACCTCTGCCCTAGGCCCAGCAGCAGGAAGTCCCTAATCAACTCTTGCACCCTTCAAGCTACCACCTTCAGACGTGTAGTCACGCGCTTCGTCCGTTTTTTCTCAGTTCTCAGCCATCTGTGCCGCGGTGCGCACGCCTGTGAATATGTGCAGAGGACCAATCGCAGCAGCGGAGCTGCAGGGGGGGAGGTTTAGGCAGCCATGGTCCAAGTTCGCTTTCCTCCCTGGTCAGCTTTTTCCTTCTGACGTGCCGTGTGGCCTCCCAGACGAGGCCCTCGCCGAGTTTCTTGCGGAAGCGTCGACGAAATCGGTGAGCCTGGTCCCGCAATCTGATCATATTGTCGCCGGTCGCATCTGTCAGCGCAAATTCCATCCCGTGTATCGTCTTGAATGCCTTTCCGAGGTGCCGCGTATCGCCAGTACCATATCTGATCCCTTCTCCTGCGCGCTTCGCCCTTGTCGCTGCAGAGCAACCATCAAGACAAGGGTGGGGAGAAGCTATCAGAACTGAACCTCCCTGGTCTCGACCCGCTGGCTCCGCGCATTCCCACCGCCGCCAACGGCAAGGCCTCCGACGCGCCTTGTCCTCGCGCTGGCGACGAGGACGAAGAAGGCGACGATGACGACGACGACGATGACGACGATGGCGACGATGGCGACGACGACGACGATGGCGACGGGCGATGGCGACGACTGAGGAGGCAGAGGACGACGACGGTGATGACAACAAGGGGGATGATGGCGGTGAGGATGATGCGGACGGGGATGGCGGGGAGGAGGGCGGGGAGGAGGAAGGAGACGGGCATGAAGGGGAAGGGGACGAAGAGGACGGCGATGAGGATGTGGAGGAGGAAGGGGACGAAGAGAACGGCGATGGCGATGGGGACGGGGAGGATGGCGACGAGGAGCAAGGGGATGAAGGGGACGACGACGGCGACGAGGGGGATGACGATGACGAAGTTGATGCTGGTGACGACGACGACGACGACGACGACGACGACGACGACGACGGTGACGGTGACGACGACGGTGACGATGACGAGGACGATGACGATGATGATGAGGACGCCCCTGCGCCTAAGAAAGCCAGACATTGACTCTGCGCCCATCTGTCTTCCTCCTTTCCACGTCTATCGCGCATCTCCCCGCGCTGGCTCCGCCTACCGCTCTCCTCGTCGCATATCTGCCACGATCCTTCCATGTGTCGCATAGGACGCACCGGCTCTCACCTTCCACTGATTCTCGCGACTCGAATCGCGATCCGCGACTAACTGGCGCTCAAGCGCAGGTTTGGCAGGCGGCTCCTTGCCAGACGTATGGCCATGGTGCTCGCCGCCACTCACGCTTCTCCCAAATCCAACATGCGCCCATCTGGGGCACGCAGTTAGCCCTCCTCTCGAGCCCCTTCACCTGCCAGTCCTTATGTCTCTTCTCCCTCCCGCTCTCTCCTTCCGCCCCTAACCACCCTAATCGCTCCATGGACTTTCAATTTGTAAGTCCGCCCCTTCATGAGCGTTGCAGGTTTGCTCAGAGCAGCCATAGATGCAATGTTTGCTTGACCTGATTTGAACATGGCTTGTACTAGGTAGAGAATCAAGGATTCTTGCATCCCTTGAAGCTTACATCTGACTGAGGCGTCTCCTTTCTTTACAAGACCATAAGGAACCTGATCAATGCTGTATAACTTGATGCAGGATTGTCCAGTTGTTTCATTTCACACAGAGCTAGTTACTCATCCCCTAAGCTACCAGCTTATTCACTGCTAGTCCTATCACAGGGCCCCATTTGTCAGCGGCCTGCATGTGTTGATTCAGATCCTTCCAAAGCTCAAGTGTATAATTGTGGTAAAGTCAGCACCTACACCTGCTCCTGACCCAGGAGCGTCCCAGCCTCTGCATTGGTGCTTCCCTGCCAACGCTTAGAACACAGGGCCCTCTGGAAAGACCAATAGGTGGACACAGGGGGTGCAGGGGCGAGGGGGAAAGGGAAAGGGGGAAGAGGATGCACAAGTAAGAATCCAGGGGGTTGGGAATGAGAGTGACTGGTGAGAAAAAACAACGATGGGATAGGCTGTGAAGGAGCAGCATGCACATGGCAGTGGTGCAGGGACATGGAGTGGCAGTGCTAAAGGCAGCAAGCACGTACCATCAGCACCATCGTCTTCATCCAGGTACTCATCGTCATCATCAAACCCAAAGTTCTGAAAGCACATTAGGAAAGAGAACAACGGCGTGGAGGGAAGAACGGTAAGGTCGGTGAGGCAGTGCCAGAAAGCTAGGGAAACGTAAACTGGGGGGGGGGGGGGGGGCGGGGGGGCACAGAGCAAGCAGGCAAGTGAGCGAGCGGCATAAATGTGGGGTGTGGAGAGCTGCCATACTTGAGCGTAGTCATCCTCCCCTATCTCCTCTTCCTCTTCTTCCTCCTCCACCTCCTCATCGTCCTCCCCCTCCTTCTTCTCTTCGTCCTTGCCTTCCCGGTCCTGCCATCCCACACGTAATAGCACGCTGTTAGCACGCTGTCATGTACAGCCACACACTGCACAGCATGCAGCATGCATCACTGCACTGCACCACTGCAATTCCCTCGTCTTTACACGACTGCATAGGCCATGACGGCCGGGAAAAAAAGGGTCTCACCGCTGCGTTCTTGTCTAGCTTCTGCTCCAGTGTTGCAAGCTGGTCCAGACGGTTTAGGTCTGCACACATGCAGGAAGGGGAGACGGGAAAGGCACAGGGACACACAGCAGCGAAACAAAGGGTGAGAGAGGACAATTGCGGCAAGGTTAGGCACAGTGTAAGAAGGAATGAAGCTGGTGTGGGTGTAATACGCAAAAAGACGAGAAGAGGAGGGGAGCGAGGGAGAAAAAGGGAGGAAGAAACAAGGAGAGAGAGAACACAAGGAGCGACTGACCATTGGCAGCTGACCCCTTGCCGACCACCCATGCGTTGCTGCTCTTCTTCCTAACTTTCTTCTTGCCTCCTGCATGTACCCCCACACAGCAAAGCCACAGATGTTGGTGATAGCATCAGCACAGTAGGTCCCGAGAGAGAAAGAATGTAAGCATGCAAACTGGAGCAGGATTGGTCACAGTGGGGATGGCATTTGCTTGGCTGTGGTTGCAGCAAATGCATGGTGTGATGGCACACCCACCCAACACTAGCTTACCCTTGCCATGGCATGGGAAGGAGCATCGCCCCATCAACCACACCACATAGCATCACGTCACACCCATGCCATCCCATGCCATCACGCCAGAGCGCACCAGCAGAGAGGAGTTCAGCGGGGTAGTGAGCGATGGAGAGGTCCATGACGTCGGTGAGAGAAGCACGGGGCGCAGAGGACGAAGAGGCGGTGGCGCCGGAAGAGCCGCTGTGGCGGCTTCGTGTACGCTGCTATGTCCGCTGCCACTCCCTCTGCACCGCACTTGGCAGGAAGTTGAGGACGAGAGGGGCGACCGGGAAGGGAGGAGAGGAAGAAGGGGTAGACGGGGAGAGGAGAATAGTTGGGAAAAGAAGGGGTTGGGGTAGACAGGTGGTATAGGTGAAAGGGCGGAATGGGGAGCTGAGGGATGGCGGACAACCATGTGAAGGGGGGCCCTGACTTGTGCTGCATTTGCACATGCTCTTCCTCTCTCCTGCTCACCCACCTACCACATCCTATCCCGCTTCCTTGCCCCCGCGCTGCCGTCCCACCCGTCCCACCCCTCCTTCTCCCCTTCCGCCTTCCTTTCCCCTCCCCACACTCTTCCCCCTCTCTCTTCTGCCACCTAACCCCCACCTCCCGAGTGCCCCTTACTGTCGGGCGGAGGGCGGTCGACGTAGTAGGCGGAGTAGCGCCAGAATGACGCCATGCGCCGCCGCCGCTGCAGCATCGCCTCGTCCTTGGGAGCGATTTCGGGCAGCTCGGGCAGCATTTCCACAGGCTGGCGGGCAGAGGAAAGAGGAGAGCAGCATCAGGGGGAGAAAAGAGGGATCGGGCGTGGAGAGATAAGGGTTAACGTCGCGGGACGCAGCGCGACGGCAGAGAGAAAGTTCGTCAGGACGACCACGCGCTGCGAGGCCGTCGCAGTAGCAAACGACGAGCGCACGTGGACGGGAAATCAAACCCGTGCGCACCGGAAACAATGGCGGGGGCCCTTCGTCGCGACCCGCAAACACGATCGACCCCTCATCGTCCCGTGCCACTGCACCAGCCCCGCCGCCTCTCCCTCCGAACCCTCCGCGGCCTCCGCGTCCCCCTCGCCCCCCGCGCCACGCCATGTTCCCCAACTACTGGGACCGCGCGCCCTCGGCGAGGCGAAACGTTATAGCGCGCTCATGTGGATAGCGACCACCTGGCACGAATCCCGCTAACCGCTCACTTGGATTTCCAAAGAGTGCGTCAGAAGTTTAACTACCGTCCTAATCTGCCAGCTGCAGATCTATAACGCGAGATTTTCTGAACCGCATACCCACGAGGAGGATCTGTGAGGTTCCTACACTTTTGCTGGTGGCAACTTGCGACTCGAGGTATTTGAGGTACGAAGTGTTTAGGGCTTCGGGTTTACGATTCATAGTTCAGGTAACCGTACAGAAATTACTTGAAAAACTGATTGTAGTTTAGTCGTTGTTAAAGCATCGCTTGTTCATATTGAACAGACTCAGTATCGAAGACACCGGATTATTTTTGCTTCCAAACCAATTGAGTGCAGATGAAGTTTCTGTGAAGAGACAAGAGGTTCTATACCACGTGTCACACGCTGGTACGACGACAGCGCCTTGACGAGATGTGATTCCTTCCGGTGATTCTACTTCTTCTCGTGGTAGTCTGTGGCGCATTAGTCCCTTACGACTTTCGCGTGCCACAGGCCATTTAGTTACCATCAGTTTCTCCTGCCAACCACAATGAACCTGTAGAAGTCACGAAGGTCGCAAAAAGCTTTCCTTCACAGTTAAGTTTTCGCAAAAAACGGGTCCTCGGCGGGGAAACCGCATGTCGCGAAGAGCGCTGGGGTTGGAAAAGGAGTCGGGATGGGAGTGCATGTACCATCCGCGGCATTTACTCTTGCGGAACCTGGGAGTGGTCCCGCAAACCAAGGTCAGGAGTATTCCATTCCCCTTCACCAGGATATAAAAGAGCCGCAGAGGTTCTCAGCTAGTCATTTGCCACCATTTGCCACCATTTCAGACTCCCAATTTCACGTTTTCATACTTTTTGCGGCACCAACCGAGCCAATGGATGTCATGCGGGTATCCTGCCGGGTGATTTACGGCAACAAAGAAGGCTCCGTGCACATGTGCCTTCCTATTTACATCGACGCCCTGGGAACTTGCCACGCTGTGCACGGCGACAACGAGCTGCAGGGCTCCATCGAGGAAGCCATTATCAGAAGCATTTGTGAAGGCGTGCACAGCACGGATGCGGCGACAGCAGCGGCGCTGAAGAGGATGATGGAACGGGTGGTGGAGAGGGCGTTGCAAGTGGAAGACATTGTGGAGGAAATCGTGGAGGACGCCTCTCAGGATCGTAAGCACCTTAGTCGGCAATAGTCTACTTGCTATCGCCTATCGTGTTCTCCACGATCTCCCGAATCCAATAATATGCGCAGCTCTGCTTGAAGTTGTCAATACACACTTCAGCAATTTTCAGAATCTGATTGGTATCAATGTATTTCCAGAATGAGTACAAACAGGTTTATAGTCAAGCAAGACACAAAATGCGATTCGTAACTTCACTTGTTTCCCAAGTAATCGCGTGCGCCTCGTTTCACCCTTAGTCGCACACGCAACCGAACCGAATTCGGTGAACACTCCTCAAGACCGAATCCCGAACTTTCTCGAACGCGCCTTGGTCTCGAAGCACATTTTTCCCCTCGTCAATCTCATTCTCGATGCTTCTCCTTCTCTCTCCCTCCTTCTAGCACATTTCTTCTCGATTTCTCTCCCGCTTCTCACGCCGTAGCCTCTATTCCCCACCGTAGGCCGATTTCCACCGTTTCACACACGCGCTTCCATTTCGCCGTCATTCCGCCGTCGTAGATGCTTTCGCCTTAGGTTCCGTGGTTGGGCGAACCAACCCTAACAATCTCCCCTGTGGTTCGTCAACCACGAACACCACTCGCACTGCTCCCCTGCTCCTTGTAGCCTTCACAGGGTCTAAGTCGGCTTCACGCTCCCCTGCAGCTCCTGCACCTTGAACCTCTGCTTATGTGTCTTGTAGTTGAGCGCCTTGGCATCCAAACCTTGAGAGATTTTCTTATGCCTCTCGCTTCTCCTCGGCATCTTTACACCCAACACCTCTCGGGTCTCGTACCCTTCAACGCGTTCATCCTCCTTAAGCACTTGCCCCTTTGCAGTTGCATTCGCCTTCGATCCTTTCACCATGATGTCCCCTTTCACAGCTTCAACTCCCACATACTTCGCATTTACTGCTTCATCTTCAACCACGATCGCTGCTGCAAAAGTGTTGACATCGTCTCCATCTCCACCGTTTACTGCTGCTGCCTCCGTGATCACTATCTCCTCTTCCTGCTTCACTGCTGCCTCCACACTCGCAGCCATATCATCCGAGTCCTCACTCTCATCAACCTTAGTCAATAACTCCTCCAGTTCTCCCATCTCACCATACTCAGGATCCTCATAAATCTCATCCATATCATTCGTCGCGACCAAGTTCATCTCATAGAACCCGTCACTGAAGTAACCATCAGCATACTTCTCCCACTCAGGACCAAACACAGTCACATCACCACTGTCATAGAATATCTTGCACCCCAAGTCATCAAGCTGTGACTGACTGACCAAGTTCACCTTCAAATCCGCAACCAGCAACACACTCTCCAGTTTCACTACTCCATACGGACTCCGCAGCACCACGTCACCCTCTCCTGTCACTGGTAACTTTCCACTGTTACCTTGCAGTATATAATCCTCACTCGACTCCCTCACATTCTCCATCCAATCTAACCTGAATGTCATGTGACGCGTGCATCCGCTGTCCATGAACCATGTCGTCTTCTCACGTCCGTCCGTCTGCCGAACCTCCATTGGTAAACGCACCACGTTCGCAAGATGTGCTCCCCCAAAATCGGATCCACTTCTTCCTTCTCCGCTTCCGCCACGTTAGCCTTGGCCTCCACGTTCTGCTGCTGCTCCTGCTTCAACGGTCCTTTGTAGTTACGGCCGTTGGGATTCAAGTAGCAATCAATCGCACGATGCCCAATTTTCTTGCAGTGATGGCACGCACCATTGAACCTTCCGTGTTGCTGTCCACCACTCCATCCCGCACCGTTCCCTTAGTAGTTTCTACTCCTCGGGTTCTCCACACACTCAAACGCACGATGCCCGAGTTGTCTACACTGGTAGCACGCTCCCGAGCTCCTTCCAGCAGCTGCCGCATTCACCAACGCAGGCTTCTCCTCCACAAAGCCCCTTGTAAACTTCTCCCGTCGCTTCTGATGCTCTCTTGCTCGCTCCAACGCCTGAAGCATGGCAATAAGCTTCGTCATATTCTCCGGTGGGTGGCAGATCAACGCCGGCCGCTCACCCGCCCAATCTTCCGGTAGACCGTTGACGATGTGCCCGATCATCGCCCGCTCGGTTTCCGGCTCGCCCATCGCAGTTAAGTCGTCGTTGTAGCTCCTCGCCATGTTGACATAGTCAATAATCTTCTGGTTCGGCTCCATGGTCATTAACAGCAGCTTCTTCCTTGTGTCGGCGATGTTTGCGTCCATATGCCCGAGGTATGTAGACTCCATGTAAGCCCATGCCGCCTGTGCAGAGTTCTCGCGCTCTGCAAATTCGTCCAAACCCACTGCAATCCCGTCAGCAACGGAATGACATAACTGAAAAAAACGCATGCTTACTCCTCTTCTTGTATTCCGCCTTTTCTTCATCCGATCTCGCCTTACGCGCGGCTGCGTCACCTTCTCCATCCGGTCGGTAGTACTCCCAAAAACCGACTTCCTTCGCCCTCCTTATGAACTTCAATCTCCACGTGATGTAGTGTTGGCCGTGGAATCGTTGGGCTTCACTGAGCCCCATGGTGGGCTTTGTCACCACCCCTCCTTGCGCTAGCATTTCCAGAAGTGCCTTCACTTGGGGATCTCCAATACTCACAGAGGAGCCCGAACTAGCTTCCGATTGTCCGCCGACCATCTCGAAAGCTTCGCTCTGCACTTAAGAATGCTTAAACGCCACTTAAACCAGCTCTGATACCAGTTCTCAGGATCGTAAGCACCTTAGTCGGCAATAGTCTACTTGCTATCGCCTATCGTGTTCTCCACGGTCTCCCGAATCCAATAATATGCGCAGCTCTGCTTGAAGTTGTCAATACACACTTCAGCAATTTTCAGAATCTGATTGGTATCAATGTTGTATTTCCAGAATGAGTACAAACAGGTTTATAGTCAAGCAAGACACAAAATGCGATTCGTAACTTCACTTGTTTCCCAAGTAACCGCGTGCGCCTCGTTTCACCCCTAGTCGCACACGCAACCGAACCGAATTCGGTGAACACTCCTCAAGACCGAATCCCGAACTTTCTCGAACGCGCCTCGGTCTCGAAGCACATTTTTCCCCTCGTCAATCTCATTCTCGATGCTTCTCCTTCTCTCTCCCTCCTAGCACATTTCTTCTCGATTTCTCTCCCGCTTCTCACGCCGTAGCCTCTATTCCCCACCGTAGGCCGATTTCCACCGTTTCACACACGCGCTTCCATTTCGCCGTCATTCCGCCGTCGTAGATGCTTTCGCCTTAGGTTCCGTGGTTGGGCGAACCAACCCTAACAACGCCGACAGACGTCGTGGCGTTCGTTCATTTATGATGCGCCTCCGGAGCTCTCACATGGATGAAAAAGGTCTGATATATACGTTCTGCTTCTTTTTTGAATTTATTCATTATTCTCTCTCTCTCTCTCTCTCTCTCTCTCTCTCTCTCTCTCTCTCTCTCTCTCTCTCTCTCTCTCTCTCTCTCTCTCTCTCTCTCTCTCCCTCTCTCTTCTCTTCCTGATGACCTAAGGTTGGGGCTTCAATGTTTTGCAGGGTTAGGGGGATTCTTATACGTATTCAATTACTGATTCTCGTTCTGTTTTTTTGCCTGCAGATGCACTGCGTCGCGCCATCCTTGCTGATCGTGAGCTCCGCCGTCGTGCTGCTGCTCTTCAGGTCTGTCCTACGGTCATTGTCATTTCTTTTTATACATTTTTCTCTTGGAACGTGCATTTGAATTGTCCTTTGTAGGAAGAGTGTTGACAACCTTCGTGTTTCATGTGTTGTGCTCTGCAGACTAACATCATGCCCGGGGTCTTCCTCCTTCCGCCTCCACCCATGACTCTGCTACTTCCGTCTAACACTCTTGTCTGAAGCTGCCGCATAACCACCTCTTACCATACTTAACTCCTTCGGATGCCAGAACACGTGTAGTAGCAACATGTGGAACGTGTGCTGCATATTTAAATCATAGCGGTTGTTATGTATAGGTCCCTTTTCTGTACCTATGTCTGATTGGCTATTGATAAATTCCATGGCTAATCAAGAAGTCAGCCAGAGAGTGGGGCCTACACGCGGGGAGACCGTGCTTAATAGGGCATCAGTGGGCCAGGGAGAGGTGACGTGATGGGGGACGATCCAAGGAGAGGCGAGAGAGGGGTAAGTACCAAATAAGTGACTAATCGGATGATTCACCACACAAAGCAGAACACATACTAATTGTAGTGTAGTGTAACATACGGTACCGTACCATGATTGTCTCCCAATGATGGCTCGTATTGGGAAATGATCATACCAATACCATTCATATGGTTTATGAGTATGTATGCACTCGTTCCTTCCATCATATGGTTACCCTGTCCACAATGAGCGTCCATGTGGACTCTTCTAGTGTAGATGAGAAAGTAGCAGAAGAGAGAAGATGGCGTAGGAGAGAAACGGCGGCTTGGAGTGGGATGCCAGCTTGGTATATCACGGCTGTGGAACAGGTTGGTAGAGGAAGAGACGGGAGGAGCGGCGCGAGGCATGGCGTGGCACGGCATGGGAGAGAGGCAGCATGCGCTCACATGGACATGGGGGAGTGGGAGGGGAAACAGATGCTGCACCACCCCAACATCCTGAGTGGGGCGGAGTGGGGCGGTGTGTGGCAGCTTGGAAGTGGAAGAGCAGGGAGGAGCGTAGCATGGCGCAGAGGCAGGCGTGTGAGAGCAGGTGGAAGAGCAGGTGGGTGGAGAGAGGCAGGGTGGCGGGGTCGGGGGAGGAGACGAGCGAGATGCTGCAGGGCTTGATTGTGGTGTGTTGAGGGGAAGGTGGGAGAGGGAGGGGAGAAAGCGACAGAGAGCAATGGAGGCGTGTTTGGGAGTTAGGAAGAGCATTCAGGGAAGGAGTGGCGGGGCATGGAGACTGCTGGCCCGGCCTCTTTCAATCGAAACATAGAATGGACGCATGATCACACAACTAGTCAGCAGCACATAGGAGTTTCAAAAGCACAGCTGCCACAACAAGCACGGACTGGAAAGCTTCTTGCCAGTCGAGCATATCAGTGAGCAAGGAGACATCCCCATAGGCCGTGCCCCACTGCCGCCTCTGCTTCTCCTCCTGCTGCTGCCGCTGCTGCCCCTGCTGCCGGCAGTCGTGCACTCAGTGGCAGTAGTAGCGCTGCCGTGTGCTGCTCAGCTGCTGTGCGTCCATTCCCTGCTTCTGCCTGCACTCACATAGCGCGCCGGGTGGACGGACGGATGGGAGAGAGAGGATGGGGAGGAAGGGGAGGAAGGGGAGGAAGGGGAAAAAGGGGAAAAGGGGGAAAAATGGGAAAAAAGGAGAAAGGGAGGGGGGAGGGGTTGGAGGGGGTAATTTGAAAGGGGACGAGAGAGACATCGGAGAATGAGACACAGAGGGTCGGGGGCGGAAGGTCAACGCGGAATAGCTCACAGCGGTGGGTTAGGAGAGAGTGCGAGAGGAAAGGAAGGTGGATGGGAGATTACCGTGGTGGCAGATGGGAGACGGTGGGTGGCAGGCAGTGGGTGGGGGAGAGTGAAGGCAATGGTGAAAAGGTGAGCAAGGAATGTGCGGGCGTGCATGCAAGAGGAGGTGAGGAGTTGTCATCAGTCCACACGAGTAAGGACTTGAAGCATACAGATGTGAAAAGGACAGCGCATCACATGCCAAGGCACAGTATGGACATCCCCCATTCCATATCTCACCCCATCCCATCCCATCCCATCCCATCCCATCCCGCCCCACCCTCTCCAAATCCCGACATACGACGAGAGCACATGCAGGCAGGGCGGGCAGTGCAGCAGGAGGTGCTGCAGGCGCTGCGTTGCCAGCTGAGGCAGTGGCAGTGCGTGGCTGGACCCACACGCGCTCATCTCCAGCAGCGATGCTGCCAGCGGGAGGAGGCGAAGGGGGGAGACGGGGAAGGGGGAAGAGGGGGAAGGGGGGAGCGGGGGAAGGGGGGATAGGGGGAAGGGGGGAGAGGGGAGAGGGGGGAAGGGGGGAGAGCGGGGGAAAGGGAGGTTTACAGAGCCTCAGAAACAGTGGCAGTGTGTGGATGGACCTACACGCGTTCATCTCCAGCAGCGATGCTGGCGGAGGGAGGGGGAGAGGAGGGAGGAGGAGAGGGGGGGAGAAAAGAAGGAAGGTGAGAACATGGGGGACGAGAAAGGGGGAGGATAAGAAGAGGGAGAATGATAAGAATGGGGGGAGGGGGTTGAGAAGATTGGGGATGAGGAGAGAATGGGTGCAGAGCAGAAATGGTCAACACATGGGATACAGCACGGTGCAGTGCTGTAGCGCACATAAATCAAGGTCATTACCTCTACCCCCGGCTAACATCACCTCCTATCCCGCACTCCCACACTCCCAATCTCCCGCACTCCCCACTCCCGCACTCCCCACACGCAAACTCCCACACTCTCCTCCTCCTGCCTCGGAGGGGCATCAGTACCTGCAGAGCGCACGAGCAGCATGGAGTGGGGCGAGAGGCGGCAGGGGCGGGCGTAGCAGTAGCAGGCGATGGGGACGAAGGAGAGCGCGCCACCAGGGAGGAACGAGAGGTCCGCTTGCGTGGGGCCCGTGCCCTCGTCCGCTGCTGCTGCCGCGCTCGCTATCACCGTTGACAGGGAGAAGCTGGGAGGGGGGGAGGGGAAGGGAGGGTGAGCGGAGGGACGGGAAGGGAGGGTGAGCGGAGGGACGGGAAGGGGGGAGAAAGGAGGGAGACAGGAGAGGAAAGTCTAGACGGAGGGAGAGTTTAGTGCGTCTGAACCATGAAGCGTGGTTACATATCCTAGAGCGCATGAGCACGTGTAGCAAGGCGTAAACGCGTACTGAGAAACGGAGAAAGCAGACCGTAAAGCGGGTACTGGTGCACGTGAAACGGATCACGGCTAGTAACGCGTACAGCGGGTACTGGAGCACGTGGAAGGCGCGCTGGCCGATGGTGACGACGAGGTCGCTCGCCATGCCCGCCACTTGCGCCCACTCCGGCTCGCTCTCGTGCGACAGCAGCGACGCCCTCGCGTCGTCGCAGCCCTCGTCGCCCATCGCGCGCGTCGTCGGAGGGAGCAGACGAGCGGGAGGCGCGCGAAAAGAATCGGCGCGGAAAGAATCGGTGCGGAGTAAACGGCGCGGAACGGCGCGAAGGGAACAGCGGCGAGGCACGGGGGAGGGCGAGGATGCGGCTGCTCTCTGATGTTGCCTGCTGCTCTCTCTTGCTCTCTCCTGCAGACTGCTGCTATGTGCCGCTAAGCGTTTCCAACGCGCAGACAAAGCGGACGCTTACACTCGATGCTCCACCCCGCTATCAGTTTGTCGAGCAGTACAATGCGAAAATTGCGTAACGCGCGTCAAGAGCGGAACCTTGAACAAGAAGAAATCAGGGCAGCGATACACACGGCGACGCTTCCGATCACCCTCTCCCTTCACTATCCCGCGACGACGATAGGATAGGCCTTCGTTTAAAACGCTGGCCGCGGTGCGAGGAATGGATGAACGGCTCCGATTGTACCGATCGGGGTCGCAGAAGCGGATTCTCTCGCCTGTAACGCGCAGATGCTGCTGCCGCGGAGTAGCACGCAATGGCTGGTTGTACCACCCGACCGGCCCGAACTCGCCATGGCATCACTGTGCTCTGCGGTGCGATGGGACAGCAGCATAGACATTTCCGACGCTTCGGCTTCGGACGCGACGCGACGCGAGCCGAGCTCACCTCCGCTTTCACTCACGTTCTCGCCTCGGAATGGGAATGGGATGAGGATTTCTGTTTTAAAGCGACGGGCAACTTTTGGCAGTGTTGGGTTCAGAAGTTTAGGGTTGGCAGCGACGCGATGTGTTGGCAGCGATGCGATGCGACGGACATGAATCGCACCAACTTCAAGCTGTTGGGATGAGGTCTGGTCTGCCTGATTGTTCACCACTTCGTTACTTGGGCGGAGTGACCAGATAGGCGCAAACGAAGGGAGAGTTTCGAAAGAGTGCACTGCACTTCCATCCGGTGACATGCGATTTCGTGCTTTTCAGATGTGATCTTTGCTTGAAAGTTCTGGAGGTTTTCCAGCAATATTACATGATGTGATGATTGAGAATCTGGATTGCAAGTCAGCATTTATTTATGATATAGGCTAGAGAACACAGGACTAAATAGTTTGTAGAGTTACGTATTTTAGAATTACTTAAACAGACTGAAATTCTACGCCCTATCCAGAGAAAATGTATCGCTACACTAGAGTACATTCTTAGGGTACATTCCGCTGTGGAATGTGTCCCAATCGATGTGTCCCAATCCCACTTTTGCCGAGTCGCGCTCAAATTTCTCGATCCTGCATGTCCCAATCGACTGATGTATTGCGACTTTGGGCATCATCGCGACAATTATATGCGACCCACTGTGATTGGTCAACTTCCAATCTGGCACGTACCTACACCAACAGCACAAACACCGGCGATCCAGATCCGCGGAAGGGACTTGGTTATGTACGGGGAGGGAGCGGACAATACAGTACATGTCCGCACTACCAATAATTGCCAAAACTGCAAGTACGTTCCCTACTCCTATACTACGCAGACAGTATGTTTAAAGCCAGCAGGCAAAATAGTGACCCCCCCCTTCTAGTTGGGTCAACTTGAAGATGAAGTATTTTTGTTTTGTTTTGGAATGTTGGAATTGCTGTATGTGTGCTTTTTTTTCCGACCCTCGGACGAGTTTCTTATTGGACCAGGAACGATAGTTCATTGTCAATTCTGATTGGCAGCCAGGTTCCCTCACATGTACATGTAAAGATTAGTAGGTAGAGAAGTTTAGAATGAAGAAGAAGGGGGTTCACTAGAAAGCAGCAGGATACATATAGGAAACCCTAAGGGGTTGTACTCGCTATAGAGTACCCCACTGCAGGCTAGAGAACAATGACATTCTGACATAGAGTACATTCTTAGGGTACATTCCGCTGTGGAATGTGTCCCAATCGATGTGTCCCAATCCCACTTTTGCCGAGTCGCGCTCAAATTTCTCGATCCTGCATGTCCCAATCGACTGATGTATTGCGACTTTGGGCATCATCGCGACAATTATATGCGACCCACTGTGATTGGTCAACTTCCAATCTGGCACGTACCTACACCAACAGCACAAACACCGGCGATCCAGATCCGCGGAAGGGACTTGGTTATGTACGGGGAGGGAGCGGACAATACAGTACATGTCCGCGCTACCAATAATTGCCAAAACTGCAAGTACGTTCCCTACTCCTATACTACGCAGACAGTATGTTTAAAGCCAGCAGGCAAAATAGTGACCCCCCCCTTCTAGTTGGGTCAACTTGAAGATGAAGTATTTTTGTTTTGTTTTGGAATGTTGGAATTGCTGTATGTGTGCTTTTTTTTCCGACCCTCGGACGAGTTTCTTATTGGACCAGGAACGATAGTTCATTGTCAATTCTGATTGGCAGCCCGCTTCTCTCACATGTACATGTGCGAATTTGGCGCAAAGTTGAGCGACGAGCACTCCTGCATGTCAGAATCCCAACCACTATGTCAGATTTATATGACATAGCTACTGTAGGCTATAGTGGGGTAGCACATATGGGGTACAGTTGTCTAGGGTTTGCTTTTTGTACCCAACTTTCACTTAGTCATTTTCATTCCTGTTTTCTTAATTCACATGGTATAGAGCGGGTTCCTACATGGGACCGTTCCTTCCTAAGGGCCCACCATAACGAAATTTTTTTTTAGCTGCCCGACGCGCATTGCGCCCCTGCCCTTTTTTTTTTTTTTTAGCGCCCCCCCCCCCCCCCCTAGCGGCCCCTACGCGACCCCTACGCGGCCCCTACGCGGCCCCTACCCGGCCCCTACGTCGCCCCTGACGCGGCCCCTACGCGGCCTCTGACGCGGCCCCAACGCGGCCCCTGACGTGGCCCCTACGCGGCCCCTGACGCGGCCCCAACGCGGCCCCTGACGCGGCCCCAACGCGGCCCCTGACGCGGCCCCTACGCAGCCCCTGACGCGGCCCCTGCCGCGGCCCCTGACGCGGCCCCTACGCGGCCCCTACGCTGCCCCTGAGGCGGCCCCTGACGCGGCCCCTGACGCGGCCCCTCCGCCGCCACTACCGCGGCCCCTACGCCCCCCCCTGACGCCGCCCCTGACGCGGCCCCTGCCGCGGCCCCTGACGAGGCCCCTGACGCGGCCCCTGACGCGGCCCCTACGCCGCCCCTGACGCGGCCCCCTGACGCGGCCCCTGACGCGGCCCCTGACGCGGCCCCTGACGCGGCCCCTGCCGCGGCCCCTGCCGCGGCCCCTGACGCGGCCCCTGACGCGGCCCCTGCCGCGGCCCCTGCCGCGGCCCCTGACGCGGCCCCTGACGCGGCCCCTTCGCCGCCCCTGACGCGGCCCCTACGCCGCCCCTGACGCGGCCCTCTCCTGCACCTGACGCGACCCCTAGCGGCCGGCCGCTGCCGTCCCTGAGGCAGCAGCCGCCGCCGTCTCTGCAGCAGCAGTCGCAGCCGAACAGCCGAGCCGCCGAGCCGCCGAGCCGCCGAGCAGCCGAGCCGCCGAGCCGCCGAACCGCCCCAGCAGCCGAGCCGCCCAGCAGCCGAGCCACCGAGCCGCCCAGCACCCGAGCCGCCGAGCCGCCGAGCCGCCCAGCAGCCGAGCCGCCGAGCCGCCCTGCAGCCGAGCCACCCGAGCCGCCCTGTCCGGTAAGAGCAGCGCCCCTTTCACAGCACTGCCCTCACCCTACTGTTTGCGCTGCTTGTCTACTACTGTCATGGCTACCCCTAGTGTCCTCGCTTTTGACGCTGAGGGTCGGGCCATTGACTTTGATGTCTGGATAGATGACCTGCAGCTTTTCTTACAGTGCGACAGGGCAGACGGCCTCTCCCTCTTTGACCTCACTTCTGGTGCCTCTCCTGCCCCCGCTGCTGATGCTGACGCCACTGTTCGCTCACAGTGGGCCACGCGCGATGCTGCTGCACGTCTTGCTGTGCGTCGCCACCTGCCTACCTCTGAGCGTGCGCACTTTAGCCAGTACAAGAGTGCTCAGACCTTGTACGACGCTGTAGTTGCGCGCTACTCCTCCCCTGCCACTGCTGCACTGAGCCGCCTCATGCTACCGTACCTCTTCCCTGACCTTGCTGCCTTTCCCACAGTCGCTGACCTCATTACGCACCTCCGCACTAGTGACACTCGCTACCGCGCTGCGCTTCCTGCTGAGTTCTGCGCCAAGAACCCCCCCCCCATGTACATCACCCTCTACTACATAGTCACCCGGCTCCCTGACTCCCTTCGCGTAGTCAGGGACCACTTCCTCTCAGTTTGCCCCACCACTCTCACCGTTGACCTCCTCGAGAAGTCCCTCCTAGCAGCAGAGAAGAGCATAGTCGCTGTAGGAGCCTCTCGTGGTGACCCTCGCACCCCCATCTTTGAGGGGTGTTCCCCCTCCCCCCTTTTGCCCTCTGTTGCCTCTGCTGCTGCGGCCGACCTCGTTGGGCTTGAGTCAGTCGGTGCGGCGTCTACCCCTAGCAGGAGACGTCGCCCTGGCAAGGGCAAGGGGGGCAGGGGCACTGGAGGAGCTAGCGGGGGCGGTGGAGGCGGAGGTGGAGGCGGTGGAGGGGGTGGGGGTGGCGGTGGGGGTGGTGGCGGGGGTGGAGGCGTCGGTGGCGGCAGTGGAGGCGGAGGCGGCGGCGGCGGTGGCGGTGGGAGCGGAGGTGGCGGCGGTGGAGGAGGAGGCGGCGGAGGAGGTGGAGCTGGTCGGGGTGGCGCTGCGCAGAGGGTCGGCTCCGGTGGTGGTCAGCGCCAGCAGCAGCAGCAGCAGCAGCAGCAGCAGCGCACTCGTGACATCCCCTCCCCTCAGCAGCTCCGTGAGTGGTACGCTGCACGCCAGAGGGGTGGGGGTACTGGTCCGTGCACCTACGTCCTCCGCACCGGCGACCGCGCGGGTGAGCAGTGCGGGGGTGCGCACTCCACCCAGCGCTGCTTTGGCCGCCTGACGGACGCTTGGCGTCACCAGTTCCCTGAGGCCACTGAGATCCCCCGCTGGGGTGAGCTGTCTAGGGCGGGTGTAGCTGTCTTTGACCTTGACTTTGATGCTATTATTGCTGCCATGTATACTGTGACTATTAGTGATGAGGGTGACTGTTACCGGTGTTTTCCGCCCGACCCGGGCATTGAGACTGCTGCTCTAGGTACTGGTGAGGCTGCTGCTCTAGGTGCTAGCGAGGCTGCTGCTCTAGGTGCGTCTGCTCCCTCAGGTGCTGGTGAGTCTGCTCTCTCAGGTTCTGCGTCGGCTTCGGCCTCCCACACCTTCACCCTTGACTCGGGGGCTTCTCGCTCCTTCTTTCGAGACCGCACCACACTCACGCCGCTTGGCCGGCCAGTTGCAGTCTCTCTGGCAGACCCCTCTGGGGGTCCTGTCCTTGCTCACTTCTCCACTGTCCTCCCGTGTCCGGCGGCCCCCTCTGGCACCCTGTCTGGTCTTTACCTTCCCTCGTTCTCTACGAACTTGGTGAGTGGTGCTGACCTACAGGATGCGGGGGTTCACCAGTTCACTCCTGCGAGTCAGCGGGTGACCCACTGCACGGACGCTCGGACAGGCCGCCACCTGGCCACGTTTACCCGTCGGCCGGGGTCGAGCCTGTACACCCTGACCACTGAGTCTCCTCCAGTCACTGCGTCTGGTCAGGTAGCTGCGTCGGGTCAGGTGTTTGCTGCAGCGTCCAGATCTGGTCCTGAGTCTGCCCCCTGTTCGTGTCGCCTCCTGTCTCACGAGACTCTCCTCTGGCACCACCGCCTTGGTCACCCCTCCTTGCTTCGTCTCCGAGGCATGGCCTCCCGTGTCCTTGTCTCTGGTCTTCCCCGGTCCCTCCCTCCCCTTCCTCCGGGGCCTGGCCCTGCCTGCGTCCCCTATGTCGAGGGGCGGCAGCGGGCTGCCCCTCACTCCTCCCAGTTTCCTCCGACAGAGGCCCCGCTGCAGACGCTTCACATGGATGTGTGGGGCCCGGCCCGCGTCCGTGGACAGGGTCACGAGCGCTACTTCCTGCTGGTGGTTGACGACTACTCGCGTTACACCACAGTCTTCCCCTTGCGCAGCAAGGGCGATGTCACTGAGGTGTTGATCGACTGGATCCGCGCAGCTCGTCTCCAGCTCAGGCAGAGCTTCAGCTCGGACTTTCCTGTTCAGCGTCTGCACTCTGACAGAGGTGGAGAGTTCTCCTCTGGCCTTCTGCGAGCCTACTGTCGTGCACGAGGTATCCGCCAGACCTTCACGCTTCCGGACTCTCCACAGCAAAATGGGATTGCTGAGCGCCGCATTGGCATGGTCATGGACGTCGCCCGTACGTCCATGATGCATGCGGCTGCCCCCCATTTTCTGTGGCCGTTTGCGGTTCGGTACGCGGCGCATCAGATCAACCTTCACACCAGGGTCTCCATGCCGGAGACCTCCCCAGCCTTGCTGTGGACGGGGAAGGTTGGCGATGCGTCTGCGTTCCGTGTCTGGGGATCTCGGGCGTTTGTCCGTGACTTGTCTGCGGACAAGCTGTCCCCTCGTGCTGCTCCTTGCGTCTTCCTTGGCTTCCCCCCTGACGCGCCAGGGTGGCAGTTCTACCACCCCACCTCTCGCCGTGTTCTGTCCTCCCAGGACGTCACGTTTGACGAGTCGGTCCCCTACTACCGCCTCTTCCCCTACCGCACTCCGTCCCTCCCCCCGCCACCGCTCTTCCTTGTACCAGGTCCCCCCCCGGTAGACCCCCTCCCCCCTCAGGGTCCTGCCCCTTCAGGTGTGTCCCAGGTAGACGCAGTCGAGCCTGTCGAGGTTACTGGTGACTCTGGTGCTGCTGAGGGTGCTGAGCCTGGGGGTGCTGACTCTGGGGGTGCTGAGCCTGAGGGTGCTACTACTGGGGGTCCTGAGCCTGGGGGTGCTGAGCCTGGGTGTGCTGAGCCTGGGGGTGCTACGCCTGGGGGTGCTGAGCCTGGGGGTGCCACGCCTGGAGGTGCTGAGCTTGGGGGTGCGGAGCCTGAGGGAGCTGGGCCTGCTCGTGTGGCGTCTGGCGGTGCTGAGCCTGGAGGTTCTCCGGGTGCTTCGTCTCGGCGGGAGCCACTCTCTCCACAGGAGCTGCGCGAGTGGTTTGCCCGGCGCTGGAGGCGTGCTGCTGGATCTGGAGGTTCTTCGGCTGCTGAGGGTGCTGGTGCCGCCAGTCCCGGAGGTGCTCGTACTGGGAGTACTGGAGCTGCTGGGCCTGCGGGTACGACTGGAGCTGGAGCTGCTGAGGGTGTTGGCGCTGAGGCTACTGCTGTCGGTCCTGGAGGCGGTCCTGCTGGGGGTGCTACTGGTGCTGCTGGAGGTACTGGAGCTGGAGGTGCTGCTGGTGCTGGTGCTGCCGCTGGGGGTACTGGTGCTGTCCCTGCTGTGTCTGGAGTCGCCGCGCGGCCTCGACCGTACTTCGTTCCGCTCCTTCAGCAGGTTCTTGGTCTCCCGCCTTCTACTGGTCCTCCTCCTCCCTTAGAGTGTCCACAGCCTGTCCCGTCACAGTTACAGTTACAGCCGGCCTCCCCACTGCCTGCTCCTTCTCCCTACACTGGTCCTACTGGAGGTCTTGCTGAGCGTCGTGAGCCAGCGTCTCGCCCTGCGTCGCCTGTCCGTGCTGCTCGCACTAGTGGTCGTGGTTCGCGTCAGCGTCCTCCTCCTGTCCCTGGCACGCACCGGATGTCTCTGCGTCCGTCCACTGCTCCTCTGCGTGCCCCTTTTCCTTCTCCTCCTGAGTCCTCTCTTCCTGCTCTTCCTGACCCGGAGTCGGACTCTCTTCGTGCTGCCAGTCCTACTGTCACGCGTCTCCTTGCTACTGTTGTCACTGACCCTTCCTTTGAGTCCACTGCTGCGTCTGCCCTAGTTACTGAGCTCGTCGACTTTGCTGCTCGCTGTCGTCTAGACTACGCTGCTCGTCTTGTTGCTGAGTCTGAGTCTGTCTGTCCTCCGTCCGTCGGGGGTGAGTGTGCCCTTGGCACGGACGTCCTTGAGGACAGGCAGGAGGAGTTCCAGTGTTTGGCTGCTGCTTCACCTCATCTCGTATCCGTACTGCTTACCCCTGAGGGAGACCCGGATGCACTTGACATCCCGACTCCGCGCTCTTACGCGGAGGCGATATAGGGTCCCTACTCCTCTCAGTGGCAGGCAGCTATGGACACAGAGATGGCTTCCTGGAAGTCCACAGGCACCTACGTTGACGAGGTTCCCCCGCCTGGGGCGAACATCGTCAGTGGCATGTGGATCTTCAGGGTGAAGCGGCCGCCGGGTTCTCCGCCTGTCTTCAAGGCGCGTTACGTGGCTCGTGGCTTCAGTCAGCGGCAGGGAGTTGACTACTTTCAGACCTTCTCCCCCACCCCGAAGATGACCACTCTTCGGGTACTGCTGCACGTTGCTGCTCACCGTGACTACGAGCTGCACTCTTTTGACTTCAGCACAGCTTTCTTGCAGGGCAGCCTGCACGAGGAGATCTGGCTGCGTCGCCCACCTGGCTTCACTGGGTCTTTCCCTTCTGGTACCCAGTGGAGTCTCCGGCGTCCAGTCTACGGTCTCCGCCAGGCGCCCCGTGAGTGGCACGACACACTGAGGACTACACTTGCGGCTCTTGGGTTTGCTCCTTCTACTGCCGACCCGTCGCTGTTTCTACGCACCGACACCTCTCTGCCGCCGTTCTACATCCTCGTGTACGTCGACGACTTGGTCTTTGCCACAGCTGACACTGCTGGACTCGCCTACGTGAAGTCCGAGCTGCAGAAGAGACACACGTGCACAGACCTGGGTGAACTGCGCAGCTACCTTGGCTTGCAGATCACCCGGGACAGAGCACGCCGCACCATTACCCTGACTCAGTCACACATGGTGCAGCAGGTCCTTCAGCGCTTCGGCTTCACGTACTCCTCGCCTCAGGCCACTCCTCTGCCTACTCGCCACTCGCTCTCAGCTCTGCCTTCGGATGAGTCCGTAGAGTCGAGTGGTCCGTACCCAGAGCTTGTTGGCTGCCTCATGTACCTGATGACCTGCACACGACCTGACCTTGCATACCCTCTTAGCATTCTTGCACGCTATGTTGCTCCTGGGAGACACAGACCGGAGCACATGGCTGCAGCGAAGAGGGTGTTGCGCTACTTGTGCAGTACGTCGGGCATGGGGCTTGTGCTTGGAGGGCAGAGTCCAGTGGTCCTCACTGGGCACGCAGACGCTTCTTGGGCTGACGACCAGGCTACGCAGCGGTCGTCACAGGGTTACACCTTCAGCCTTGGTTCCGGCTCTGTTTCGTGGCGGGCTACCCGCTCGTCTTCTGTTCTCGGCTCCAGTTGTGAGGCTGAGATCTACGCCGGGGCCATGGCTGCACAGGAGCTTCGCTGGCTCACCTACCTGCTGACTGACCTCGGAGAGCCGCCTCGTTCTCCTCCAGTGCTGTACGTAGACAACAAGGCCATGCTGGCCTTGTGTCGAGAGCAGAGACTGGAACACAGAACGAAGCACATTGCTCTCCGCTACTTCCTTGCTCGTGAGCTACAGCAGCGTGGTCAGCTGCGGCTTGCGTACGTGGCCTCTGAGGCCAACACTGCTGATATCTTCACCAAGGCACTTGCGCCTTGTGATCATCAGCGCTTCTGTACTCAGCTTGGTCTTGTGCCTACCTTGCCTCACTTGCTCACCCCTTGACCTTGTTTGTACTGTTGCATATATATATACCCCTGCTCTTGCTTGTCTAGTCTTATATATATGTATATGCAATCCTGTATGTGAACTGGCCTTGTGGCCTTGAACTTGTGCTCGGAATGTGTGGTGACTTTGTGATCCACCCTGAGCTTGTTTTGCTTTGCTTGACTGGTCTTGTGACCCCTTGTTCTCCCCCACTTTGCCTATGGGGGTGTGTCAGATTTATATGACATAGCTACTGTAGGCTATAGTGGGGTAGCACATATGGGGTACAGTTGTCTAGGGTTTGCTTTTTGTACCCAACTTTCACTTAGTCATTTTCATTCCTGTTTTCTTAATTCACACACTAGACCATTGGGATAAAAGGGCTTGTTTAAGTAGCGGGTCAGTGCGCCCATAACCCCCCAGGCCAACGTGCCTGTAACCCTTCCCTAGGATCAATCGGGGATCACCAGTGGACCTCTGACACCCCCCCGCACTGGGATGCCCGAAGTGCATACATCGGGATTCGAACCCGAGACCTTCGCTCTGATACCATGTCAGAATCCCAACCACTAGACCATTGGGATAAAAGGGCTTGTTTAAGTAGCGGGTCAGTGCGCCCATAACCCCCCAGGCCAACGTGCCTGTAACCCTTCCCTAGGATCAATCGGGGATCACCAGTGGACCTCTGACACCCCCCCGCACTGGGATGCCCGAAGTGCATACATCGGGATTCGAACCCGAGACCTTCGCTCTGATACCATGTCAGAATCCCAACCACTAGACCATTGGGATAAAAGGGCTTGTTTAAGTAGCGGGTCAGTGCGCCCATAACCCCCCAGGCCAACGTGCCTGTAACCCTTCCCTAGGATCAATCGGGGATCACCAGTGGACCTCTGACACTGCATTCACTAGAGCCAATACTTCACCAAATTCACAACTAGGAACATCTCACGCTAAATCCCAAGCAGACACACATGTACGTGATGAGAGTGAAAGTGTTTGAACGTTATTAGAGCTAGTAGAGATCTGATCAATGTGCTGCCTTGGACTTGAGGCCTGGGAGAGGTGCAATAACGGGAAACAGAAGAGAAAAAAAGTAATAGGGGGGAAATTATGATGGGCAAGGTGACGCGAATGAAGAGAAAGAGGGAGGGCGACGGGAAACGGGAGGGCGACTGGAAGGGAGGGCGTAGGAAACGGGAGGGCGACGGAAGAAGGGGGGCGACGGGAAACGGGAGGGCGACGGGAAACGGGAGGGCGACGGGAAACGCGAGGGCGACGGGAAACGGGAGGGCGACGGGAAACGGGAGGGCGACGGAAAACGGGAGGGCGACGGGAAACGGGAGGGCGACGGGAAACGCGAGGGCGACGGGAAAAGGGAGGGCGACGGAAGAAGGGAGGGCAACGGGAAACGGAGGGCGACGGGAAACGGGAGGGCGACGGGAAACGCGAGGGCGACGGGAAACGGGAGGGCGACGGGAAAAGGGAGGGCGACGGGAAACGGGAGGGGGGCGGGAAACGGGGAGGGCGACGGGAAACGGGAGGGCGACGGGAGAGAGGATAGGCGGCGGAGAGAGAGGGTGTCGAGAATAGATGGAAAGACAGAAAAAACAAACAAACCAAACACAATAACAGAGTACGGAATGGGTCACGCTGACGCGATAGCAGAGGGAGAACGAGAGAGGCGACGGAGAAAGGAGGGCATACGTGATGGGAGAGTCGAAGGTCGCCGGGAGGGCTATTCGAGGCGAGCGAGAAGGGAGGATGGGAAGGGAGCAGAAAGAGAGAGGGCAATGGGAAGGGAGCGGAGAGAGAGAGCGCAACGGGAAGGGAGCGGAGAGAGAGCGCGATTCGAAGGGAGGAGCGAGAGAGAGGGCGGAGCGGAGAGAGAGAACGCGATGGGAAGGGAGGGGCGAGAGAGAGGGCGACGGGAAGGGCGCGGAGAGAGAGAGCGCGACGGGTAGGAGGGGCGAGAGAGAGGGCGACGGGAAGGGAGCGGAGAGAGAGATCACGACGGGAAGGGAGGGGCGAGAGAGAGGGCGATGGGACGGGAGCGGAGAGAGAGAGCGCGACGGGAAGGGAGGGGCGAGAGAGAGGGCGACGAGAAGGGAGCAGAGAGAGAGAGCGCGACGGGAAGGGAGGGGCGAGAGAGAGGGCGAGGGGAAGGGAGCGGAGAGAGAGAGCGCGACGGGAAGGGAGCGGAGAGAGAGGCCGACGGGAAGGGAGCGGAGAGAGAGCGCGATTCGAAGGAGGAGCGAGAGAGAGGGCGGAGCGGAGAGAGAGAGAGAGCGATGGGAAGGGAGGGGCGAGAGAGAGGGCGACGGGAAGGGCGCGGAGAGAGAGAGCGCGACGGGAAGGGAGGGGCGAGAGAGAGGGCGACGGGAAGGGAGCGGAGAGAGAGAGCGCGACGGGGCGAGCGACGGGAGGGCGATCGGTAGGGAGGGGCGAGAGAGAGGCCGACGGGAGGAGAGGAGGGGAGAGAGGGCGACGAAGAGGGCGACGGGACGGGCGACGAGATGGCGACGTGACGCGCGACGGAAAGGGAGACGGGTGGGCGATTTGGCGAACTCGAGGATAGCATAGTGGGCGATGAGAGGGGTGAGAGGAATGGCGACGGGAATGGGGTTCTCTGTGATCGCGAGGAAAATATCACTACGCAGCAACGGCGACGAAGTATCACAAACAATCTAATGATAATTTCATTTCTATGCCGCATCAGCCTAATCCCTCGTCTCTGGCTATTCTATGCTAGGCAAGCTCCGTGAGTTAGGCAAGCTACGTGAATGGAGTTGAAGTAAGCATATGTGGAACCCAGGCCCAGCTTGAAAGTCGAAGTCGGGTCCAACCATCAAAACGCACGACAAACAACTGTCGTGCAAATGTCGCATGCAGAAAATGCGAACGCGCGAGCACGATCTGTTTTTTTTTTTTTGGCGGGAACGAATCACGTGTGTTCAGTCTGTGGAAGGGCGATGCCCGGAACAGTGTTTTACACAGCCCATCGTCGTTCCAGTTTTGCTTCTTCCGAGCACGATTTCAAGTTGGATCCGCCTTCACTATTTTATATTTCGGTTTTAATCGAAGTATGCACATACTACATAACTACGCATTCATAACCCACACACCATGGCAGAGCCTAAAACCATCCCCTTCATCCTACGCCTCCTCGTCGCATGGGTCACCTACTACTACACCGTTTTCTACGAAAACGTCGCGAAGTCCTTCGTAGGCCTGATAGAGTCGGGAGTGTTCGAGGACGCTGACGAGCAGTCCTCATCGCTCGGGGACGATTACGGGGAGAACCGCCGTCACAGAGCGAGAGTACGGCGGCGACGTCATGCACAGTGCCCTAGATATCAGACTTTGGAGTCTGAATCAGAGTCCGTTCAGACTTTTTTTTTGTACCTAGTCTGAACTCAAAGAATTTATTTATGTACCTTGTCTGATTTTCCAGAGTTTTTTCTTATGAGTTGTCTGAAATTTCAGCCTAATTTTACTAGGGTAGGCTGAGCCTCAGACTTGTATCGGGGGTACACTCTGCGCGCTTATCGGTTCAAAGTTTCCTGGAAGTTTCCTTCCGATATGCCCACTTCCGAGATGGCAGTGGAGTGCCAGGACGTGAGCAACGCTCACTTCGACAGCTGGGACATCTAAATACACTCGTTCGTCGAGAATATCTTCCAGTTACGCTGAGGAAATGGTTGCGTGATTACGAGATTTCTGAAGACAAAATCTCGTCACATGTAAGTTATCGCTAATGTATTGTAAAGAATAGGCGACTTTGATGCTGATTCGCTGTAAAAACATCTGCAGCACGCACTGGTGTGAATTGCGAAGTTCCTGATTCGTACTGAAAGTTTCGTGTGGCACTGTTTGATCCTCACATGCCACGCCAAGCAACAGTTTCTGCCTGCTGCCAGCTCAGCTGCGTGGCACTTGGCCCACCTGATACAGATCGGGTGAACGATCGAATCGCTTGAAAAACAAATCCAAAACTGACAAAATCGGCACACATGCGAGAAAATGGGTACAGAACGGTAATCACACACACGACAAAACGAAATGAGATCAGCAGAGCAGAAACAACCATGCGCTGCACGTGACAAAAACACTGGAATGCCGCCGACATGAGCAAAGGCGATGCACGAGCACGAGCACGTTGCCTGATGCGTTGGTATGGTAGGCTGTAATCAGCCTCAATGCTATTATAACTGCTTTTACGAAACTGCATGAACATCTTAAAATTTGAAGTAACTCTGACAGTTCAGACAAAAAAAAATGTGTTTGTCTGAATTTTCAGACTAAAATCTTGAGGCACCTCTGACAGACAGAGTTCCAAGAGGGGTGTACTCTGAGGCCTCAGACTACCTCAAAACGAATCTAGGGGCCTGGTCATGCATTGTGGGTTGAAGACCTGCAGCACATGCGGGAGAACGATTTCCAAGACCTTTTTCAGGATAAACCGTGCCATACTTGAGCATATCAAAACCGGGATGCAACTCTATCTGGAGCCAATAGTGCACCGGTCAATACTCACAATGGACACCGCGGTGCTCATCCCTATCAAGTACCTGGCGTCAGGAATCTCCTACGTCGACATGTCGTACCTGTTCGGCGTCTCCAAGACACTTTGCCACGAGGTTGTCGACGTGTTCCTCACTGAGTTCCCCTCAATCTTCAAGGCCGCCTGAGTGCGCTTCCCCACACGCGAAGAGCTTCCCGAGATGGCACGGGAATTTGCTGCCATCAAAGGTGTACCTGCTGTGGTGGGGGCTGTGGACGGGACTCATATCCACATGAAAGGGATGGAAGGTCACAGAGCGGAGTACTGGACAAGGAAGTCGGCCTATGCCGTACAACTCCAGCTCACGTGTGATGCACGAGGCAGGATATGGGACTACCTGATCGGCTATCCCGGTAGCGCGCACGACATGCGGGTTTTCAAAGAGTCTGCACTACTTGAGAGGTTACACAACGGGGACATAGCCCCATACCAAATTGTCGGGGACGCGGCCTACCCTCTACGAGAATACTGCCTAACACCCCTGCATGCCCCTCGAGGAGAGGACCTCATGGACGACTGGGCACAATGTTTCAACTACTGTCAGAGCGCCACACGCATGGCGGTGGAGAGGTGCATCGGCGCCTTCAAAGGGAGATGGCGCATCTTCGCCCAGCGCAACGACTGCAGGTTGTGGCGCATTCTCGCTGGGGCCGCGTGTTGTGTGATCCTGCACAACATGTGTGAAGAGATGCAGGAGGTAAGGCGCAAAAACATGGCATGGGAGAACCTTCCCCGCAACCGCGATCCATGGTGGACGCGGGGAGCTATTGCGACACACAAGTGGGAACCGTGTGTCCCACCAACACAACAGGCACTGAGGGAGAGGCGGAAACGGCTGGAAGAGGCACTCCAGGACTCTTACTCTAATCGGCGGCGCCGCGCACCCATATCTCCACATCCTCATCAGCCGGAGTGACGGTGTTGACGTCGCCCATATCTTCCCGCGGCTGTGCGGCTTCGGGGGGTGGCGCGGACTCCCCGCGTGGCGGTGGAGGGGAGAAATCTGGCGGCGCACGGTGCACATCCGGGGGAGCCGATTCAGTCATGCGCTCGCGGGCAAGTCGCAGGTCTTGCGCCATCCATTCTCGGACGAGGCCTTCAACGACTCTCATCGCATCACCGTGGCAGTCCTTGATTGTGGCGGACACCAACATCGCCGCTTGCATGGTAGCCGTCTCATGCACCCGGGCGCGCTTGGGTGTGGCAGTGTTCGTCGGCGGCGGAGCTGAGAAACAAGAGAAGACGGGAAGATAGAAGTTTAGATTGGTAGGTGCACACAATGACGATGTATCGTGCATGTTAGCCGATAGTCTAAACAGCAGTTTGAAACTAGAAGTTGTATGGCAAGCATGCGAACCAAACAACATGGAACCGGGATCATGTCTCACCCGTAAAACATGGCGTTGACGTGCCTGGCTGGGACGAAGTTGGAACCTCCATGCCGGCCGGCACGTTGACGTTGGTCGCGCCTCCACCGTCCACCGCATGCGGTGAGGCTGCGGCAGTGTCTTGGTTGTGCAGCTCCATGTACGGATACCATGGTGGTTTCTCCACCGAGCCGTTGCCCGAACCCCCGTCGGCACGCTTGTACTCCCGCCAAAGGAGCATCAAGTTACGCCACTGCTTCTGCAGTGCGTTGACTCCCCTGCACCATCCGGGGTTCGACTCCTTGATGTGTGCAAGCAGCCGGGCCCAGTATTGCGTCCCCTACTTCCCCTTGAGTGGCTCGAGCTCATCTTTCAAGAACCATTTCGCCGCGGCGAAAATGGTGCTCTCCTTGTCAGACCATAAGCCGCGCTCGACAGGTGCTGCCGCACGTTTCTTCCGTGGCTCCGGGCGCGCTGCAGGTTGCGCAGCCTTGCCTTTGCCCTTGTCAGACCCTTGTTTGCGTGCGGCGCTCCGTATCGGCGGCGGAGCGACAGGCTGTGCTTCCTCCGGGGCGTCCTCCTCGGCATCCTCATCGTCGTCGTCGTCTTCGTCGTCGTCGCTGGGCGACATTCCCTGGTCTTCAGGCTCCTCCTCCTCGTCATCGGAGTCATCCCCTTCTTCGCGGTCGTCGTCGTCAGCATCGTCATCGTATTGCTCCACGACTGGCCGGTACGTTGCTGCCGTCCTTGCAGGCTGACGGCGCACACGTGACGGGGCCGCTGTGGGCGACTGGGCAGTGGATCCCTGGCCGTCAAGCACGGGCGGCGCGGATAATCCCCTAGGATGGCGACCGTTGGCGATCTGCTGGTTCATCCAGCGGATGTACGGAATGTCGTTTAGATCCTTGGGGCAGTCGTTAAGGGCCTGCCCCTTACGCTTACGAGCCATGCTGGTGGGTAGAAGGTGTCTAGATCTAGAACTAGAGGGAGCGGAGGCTGTGAGAGAATCACAGATTGGTACTTAGCAGCTGTTGCACAAACTTGACCTCGTAAGGGATGGGGAGGCGGAGGAGTTGTGGGGGAGGTGCACTGGAACTGGCGGAAGGCGCAATGTCGGGGGGGTGCGTGTCCCTGTCAATAATTCTGGAAAGGTCGTTTCGACCAATCGGCAGGCTGTGTACGCGTTGATCGGGATAGAGTGGGCCCAAAAATGTCGTCCAGATACATGCTGCATGAGATGACATCTGGGGCCGCGTGCGATTGGTTGGGTGTGTTTTAATTAGCTGGCGATTGTTCCGTGATACACGCCACCCAATGATAAATACAGTCGGCGACAACCACGGGCGGCACGGCATTCCGACACCTGGCAGCATATGCTGTACGTACGCGCCTCAATCGATTGGAACACATCGATTGGGACATATTATACAGCGGAATGTACCCTTATAAAAATGAATTAATATTCAGAGGTACACTCAACCAATGAAATTCTGTCTATTCCTATCAACCACAGGTCCACAGCTACTCCATGGCAGCATGCCATCCATGCCCACCCTGGCATGGACTGGCAGTGAGCCTTGAGCATTGCCAGGACCAAGACGTGCGGGTGCCCTACTAGGGACTGGCTCTGCCCACCCCCACCTCCACCAAATGACATCACTGCTGGCCAGACAGTTTTGTCACTTGGTGGGGGCGGGAGGGGACAGAACCAGTCCGGTTTGGCCCGGAATCGAGTCCCCAGCCAATGCTCAAAGCTTCACCCTCTCGTGCACTGGCCACATGGCTTGCAGGCTTGCCGACCATGAAGGCACCTGCAGGCAGAAGGAAGATAAAGATTAGTCCATGATAAAAAACAGAAAGCAAAACTACAGCATCACCAAAGCAAATCAACAAACAAAAAAAGCCATGTGCATGAATAAGAGAGCTCAAAGGTAGGGGCTGAAACTTATCTGTGGGTTAGCAGCTTGGAGTGTGGAGCGGTGCTTCAGCAGGCCATGGCTTGCCACCCACTGGGACTTGCCGCCCATGAAGGCACCTGCAGGCAGAAAAAAGATAAACAGTAGTCCATAATAAAAAAGAGAAGGCAAAAAACCAGCATGCATCAAAGCAAATCAATAAACACAATAAAGCCATGTGCATGAGAAAAGGAGCTCGAGGGTAGGGGATGAAACTTATCTGAGGTTAAGCAGCTTGGAGTGTGGAGTGGTGCTGAGCGTTGAGGCGCTTCAGCATGCCATGGAGCTCCCATGGATCTTGGGCTTGCTGGAGTGCAGCGGTGCGCAAGGTCTTGGGGGTCCATGGCGTGTTAATGGCGCTCGGAGAACCTGCCATGAGGCAATATGAAACAAGTCAGTGACTGTAGAGTTGAAGCACAACTCGACAAAAAAAGGACTCAGCAAGCGTGGAGTTACCAGTGGAATAGCATTCGAGCGAGAAAGCACGGAAAAGGCTCAAGATTGAAACTTATCTTGCAAAGTTTGAAAGTTGGAGCTTAGCCGTGAGGTGCTCCTCTGACACCATCTGGAGCGTGGCTTGAATAGAACCTGCAAGGATATCAAAGGAACTAGGTTAGTAATGAGCAGTAAACCAAGCATGCAGAAATGGACAGTGCTGCAATGGTGCAAGTGCCACAGAGCCTACCTATACCAACCAAAAATTTTTTAGGGACATTCACCAACACCTTTACCAACCTCCACCTTAACCAAACCTGAACCTGAACCAAGGGGGGGTGGCTCTGTGGCGTAAAGAACGTGTGGTTGATACTTTCAACCTTCACCAGTCGTGGAGATGCTCCGTCAATATCAGCCGCTGCGATAAGTTGCGATGCGAGTTTGTGTTACTGTTTGTGTTTACTATTTATTGTTCCGGAGGTTGCCGCTTTTCACACAGACGCGGGATGTTTTGCCCGTGCGACCCCACTGTCGTCGCACATCGCTCGACGATGCCTCTACCCGTGATGTCATGCCTCCCCATCCACATCACCTCATATCCCTCCTTCCTCTCACCACTGCTGCAGCTCTGCTCTTCTTGCTGCTGATGTGTATTTTTTGGAATGATCACCACAGCCATTCCATCTAAAATCGGCCATCTCCCTTCACCGAAGTTCTATAGCTTAGCACAGCTTGTTTAGTTCTGAGCTTGTGGATTAGGTCTGGTCTGGACGTAAAAGTAATCTCTGACAAGAAACCTAATGGCGTCTCAGGAGCATCCGTCGTCAAGCTCTGCACCCCTGTCACCGTTGCCGTTGCCGCCTGCTGAGTTAGCATCGCCGCTTCCTCCGCCACTCTTTAACGAGCCCTTCATCATGCCAGCAGCGCGCACCTCACGCTTCGCAGCGCCCGTGGACCGTGTCGTCGGCGAGGCGGAGCTGCTCCGTCAAATGCGCTCCTTGCTCGGCCCCTTTGCGTCCACATCCCGTCTCCTGAACCACCTGCGCGCCGTGCGCGGTAAGGTCCACTGGGCGGTCAACCGCTACCTACGCGAAGAGCTCATGTCCGGCTCATCCTGCCCGGATTTCGCTCCTCGGCCCGTACCGCGCGATTCGTACCGATCGGCTTCTTCCATCGAGAGCTCCGCGCGCGGGAGGAGAGCGGATGCAGCAGATTCCGCAAGCGTATCGGGAGATGCGGGGTTTGCGGCACCTGAAAGGGCTGAAGGTCCTGTCACGGGAACTGTAGTTGATGGATTAGAAGGAGCGACGGTATTAGCAGGCTCGCCGTGCGCGGACCGGTCAACTTGGCCAACCCTAGACCCGCAGATTAGGGCTCGCGCCGAGTTACCGGTTGCCGCTGCGCACGGCGTCGCATCTCCTGTCGACGCAGAGTCGTCGAGGCAAGGAATCCCGCACGCAGAAGCAGCCGTCGCAGCGCGCAGACCGATGTCTTTAGAGGCGGACAGTAGAGACCTCACATGTTCCGCCGCCTCTCCTCCCCCTTCCGCCGGCGCAAGCAGCCGTCCGCGACCGTGCGCATGCATTCTCTCGTCGCTGTCCGCGTACGGTACCACGGTCGTGGCTGGCACTCCAGATGCAGCGCTCACGGGCTGCGACGAGGTGTCCGCCGCAGGGAGGAAAGCAGGTGCGGCGGAAGAAGTGGACGCGCGGGGAGGAGGGTTGTGTGCGCTGACCTCTGCCGCTTCGAGCGTCAAGTCTGTGTCGCAGGTATTGCCTGGATTGTTATCGCCGGTGTCGCCAGGAATGTTGGCGGAAGGAGGGGTAGCGGTTCTAGAGAGTGCTGATCGGCTGACAGCAGTAGGCGGCAGGCAGCAGGCGGTAGCGCTGATGCCCCAGCTGCAGGAGCAGGCGGACGAGGGAGGCGCGGATGACGCAGAGAAAGAGCGCCAGGGCGCAGCGGAGCGGCATGGGGAAGGGAAGGCGGAGGGGCAAGGCGAAGTGGACGGCGTGGGGGCGGCGGAGTGGGAGAGTGTGCCTGAAGGGATCTTGGAGTCGGTGTTTGCTCGGCTGGCGTTTGAAGACCTGGCCGCCGTGCTGCTCACGTGCTCCGCGTGGCAGGCAGTGGCGCGCAGTGATTGCCTTTGGAAGCAACTGTTTCTGCTGCGATGGGGGCACTCTGCCACTCAAGCTATTATGCAGCAGCGGCGGCAGCAACAGCAAGAGCAACAGCTGGAGCAAGAGCAGGAGCAGCAGGAGCAGGAGCAGCAGAAACCGGAGCAGGAGCAGAAAGAGAGCAGGACGGTTACTAGCAGCAGAAGCGCAGTGGAGCAGCAGAGGACGGATGAGCAAGTGCATGAGGGAGCCGATCTAGCACAGGGAGATGACAGCAGCGGTGGAGATACCTCAGGTGAGAGAGGGAGAGTGGGCAAGAGACTGCACAAGTGGAAAGGTGGCACCAAGTTGCACAGACGTAAGCAGGCTCAACCAGGGTGGATTTACATGTGGGAAGGAATGTGCCGGTGAGTAGCAGTGGTGAAATGCAGGTAGTGTGTGTAACACGAAAGTCACCAACACGATGCAGAGCCGCTTGTTTTGACCTTCCCATCCACGGCTTATTCGTGCTCCTCGTTTTAATTATTGTACTCCCTTTCCTTCTCGTTTCTTTTCAGCTCGTCCGTTGCATCCAGACCAGCAGCAGTCGCCATCAGTCACTGCGGCACCGTTGTCGTGGCAGGAGGCGTTTCGGCAGCGGCTGGAGAGTGAGAGGGCAGCGCAGTGCCCCCAGTGCCGCAGGTCGCGCTTTGTTCCCATCGTGTACGGCTTCCCATCAGCTCCGCTGGTGGCAGGCATGCGCATGGCACAGTGTGTGCTGGGAGGGGACCATCTCACAGACTACCCAGGGTACAACCCCCTGTGGGTGTGTGTGGGGTGCACCACCCGGTGGAGGAAGTATCCTTATGCTCCTGACTGCGAAGGCCCCTACTTCCCGCCCTCGCTCTCCACCTCATCTGCCTCGTCCACAGGCAATGAGATTGACGACTTTGATGTTTGACTCTCATACTCATGCAGAAAGTGAGGGGTAGTGGGGCCCATGAGTGGATCTGGGTGGGTCAACATGGGGCCAGTGGCGGTTGCGGTGTGGTGTCTTGGTGTGAAGGTGGTGTGCGGTTTGGTTTGGAGGGCCTCGGGTTGTGCACATGTCAATTTTTGTTCCTCGTGCACTATAATGCACGAGGGTGGCATTGCAGCAGATTTAGACTGCGACACACTTGGGAGAGAGCGTAATGAGATTTTTGTGGGTATTGAACCAACAAATATAAGGTGCCTTTCACTTATTGATACAGAGATTTGTAACGTCGAATCGAAAGTGTCACGTCGCACAGTGACTACAGGCGGTTTCCACCACTTTCCCGCCCAACCACCACGACTCACAATTTAGTGCCTTTCTTCGATCTTCCCTCCCTCGCTCAAACTTCTTTTTTGCTCCGATCTATTGGTTCCTCCTGAAGTCATTGTTTAGCGTCCTTTAATCTTCGCCATGGCTGACACCGCACCTCCACAGTCCTCTCAGGACGCACCCGCGCCCACTTCTACCCCTCCAGACTCTGCGCCTGGTGCGCCGGCCGCCGCCGCGACTGCTCCGCCTGCCGCTCCAGGAGCGCTGCCCGTCGCACCCCCCGCGACAACTCCCCCGGCTGCGCAGACCACCGGGGCACCGATCGCGCTGTCTGATTTCGATCAGGCGAAGCGCAAGGCGGAAGAGCTCGCGCAGAAGTTTCTTAACGCGGGAGGCGCGAAGCGGTCCAAGTTCGACGACGGGCCGCCCGCAGGCGTTGCCGCCGCCGTGGCTCCTCCCGGCGTGAGCGGCGCGAACGGCGGAGGCCCGCCGGGTGGTGTGGCGAGCTTCGCGCCCGGTCCTCCCGGATCGCAAGGTCCGCCTGGTAACAACCTTTTAAATCGCCTATAACTCCTACATTTTATTCTCAGGCGTATTTTCACCAGCATTTTTTTTTCTGAAAAATAAGAAAACAAAACAGCGTGATTTGCCCGATGTGCTGATGGAAGGATGTGTTGTGCGTGCAGGCTATGGCGCTGGCGCGCAGCAGCAGAGCCAGCCGCCGCCGTACTACCAGCAGCCGCAGCCGGGGGGCGCCGCGCCTTACTACGATCAACAGGGCGGCGCCGCTACGCAGTCAAAGAAGATCGACGTGCCGAACACGCGGGTGAGTTGCTTATGTGGAGCTGGCTCAGCTCCTGCTTACGTGCCAGATATTTTCCTCATTTGATCTGTCGCAAGCCAATTGTTTAAGGTCCCCGCCATAAGACCATCTATCGTAAGTTCTTACTTTAAAAAATACAAGTTCTTAATCTCATTCTCGGATCGGTCGGTCCCCCGCTTCTTGATTGCGTACGCCACCCCCGATGGTACCACCCGCGTGCACATGGCGATGCAATCGCGCTGTAACAGGTGGGGCTGATCATCGGCAAGGGCGGCGAGACGATCAAGTACCTGCAGGCGCAGTCGGGCGCCAAGATCCAGGTCACGCGCGACATGGAGGCGGACCCGCGCGCGCCCACGCGCCCCGTGGAGCTCACGGGCACGGCGGAGCAAATCGCGCAGGCGGAGCAACTCATTAAGCAAGTGCTCGAAGAGGTCCGCGCCCTCAATGCTCCCCCCTCTCGCTCCCCTTTTCGCGTCCGCCAATTCTTTTTTTGTTTTTTCCCCCGTCCGTTCCCCTTCCGATTCCCCCACTCCCATCCTCCCTTTTCTCACTCTCCTCGCTTTTTTTATTTCTTAACTCTGACTGACTCGTTCGACCGGCCCTTATTCATCGCATTAACGTCATGCTCGCCCCGTTTCTGCTCTGCGCAGTCAGCCGCGGCCAGAGCGGCAGGAGGTGGAGGTGGTGGAGGAGGCGGAGGAGGCGGAGGGGGATCGTACCCTGGAGCACAGGGTGGAGGGGAGACGGTGACGATTAAGATCCCCAACAACAAGGTGCGCCTTATGAGCGCCTTAATCTATTCGCGTCCCACTTAGGATCCTTTTTTTTATCATTGTGTTCGCCTGTTTTTTGAGACCTAACTTTTAATTTCCATAATGCCGTGTACCCTGCGCGTTGCCTCCTCCGTGCGGTTGTTTCAGGTCGGCCTCATGATTGGTCGAGGTGGAGAGACGATTAAGAGCCTTCAGGCGCGCTCCGGTGCAAGGATTCAGGTATCGATGCCCGCGTTCTCTCTGCTGCTGACGTGTCACACTGCATGCACACCACGTGGCACACCTTTCTTTCAATTTCGTTTCACTCCCTTCGCCGCGCTCCGACTATCCCCCCCTCCACACCGTCCGTTTCCGTTTCCCTTCCGTCGACGCTCGTCGCGCCTGTTCCTTCCTCACACTTGCCTCCGTCCTCCCCTTCCCCCCCCAATCCCTCCAATCCCCCCACACCGACACCGTGGCGCGTGGGCGGTGCGTGCAGGTGCAGAGCGATCGCGAGGTGGAGCCGGGGTGCACGGAGCGCAACGTGATGCTGATGGGCAGCAAGGCGCAGACGGACATGGCGCAGGACCTCATCAAAGAGGTCCTCGACGACGTAAGTTGCCGCTCCCCCCCTTCCCCTCCCTCGCGCACCCTCTTTTCCCCCTCTTCTCCCGCCTTTCCTTCACACCCCCCACTCCACCTCCCCCTCCCTCCCCGCTCCTCTCCCCTCTTCCTCCCCTCGGCCCGTCGTTCTGGAGCACATGGGGTGGTTCTTTGCGTGCGGTACCTTGGCGTCTCTTGTCGTTCTCCGGTCGCTGTTTGTTGCCGCCCCCTCTCTCTGTCTAGCTCTCCATCACAATCTTGCTTTGTGAGTCCTCTCTGTTGCGCGTGCTGTGGATTCTGCATGCATCGTCACCACCGCTGTCTCTATTGCCGGTGACGGTTGGAAACGTTAACAGGCGTGTTATGGGACTTGTATTCCACACCGCTCAGTCATGCGTGTCTCTTGGCGCGTTGGTGTATGCGAGTCTCGTCGGTTCCCGCTCGCTGCATGTACGCTGCTTCCAATTGCGGCCCAATCAGCTTCCCGTTTCGTGCAAAATGCAAAGCGTAGCTCTGTTGTGGTGACTCGCTTCTACTGTGACCTCTGCTCACGATGCCTTCACAATCCTGATACCAATGCCAGTACTCTGCACTTCCTTGCAATGCTGTGCCGTGTGGTTCGATGCAATGCAATGCAGTGCCGTGCTATCCCGTGCCATGCCATGCCATGCGATGTGATGCGATGCCCAGAGTCGTCTCACCCTGTGTGATTCCACTCCACACGGCTGGCTGCGTGGGTGTCGCTAGTGTGCAGAGCACAGCAGCGCAGGGGACGCACTCAGCGCGCCACGCCACTCGCCCTCTCCGCGCGTCACTGCGTGCCGCGCGGCGCTGCTCCTTCAGTTGCCCTGCGCACCACATCAAACCGCACCAGACCACACCAGCCCAGCCCTCTGCGGGCCTCGCACGCCTCGCCCCCCGCCTGCCTGCGCGCCTCTTTCCCTTTCAGAGCCTCTCCGCCTTTGCATCTATCGCGCTCTCTTGCTTGGACTTCGTGGTTAGCCTTCCTTACGCGCTTCTCGTCTCTTGAGATGGACTTGGTCGTTACACCTCTCGTGCTCGCCTCCCGTGGCCGTCGTTACTCGCTCATGCTCGTGCTGCTCATCGTACTCGCATTGCGTGGTGTTACGGAATTCTTGTGTCTCGTTGACACCTGCTGTCCTGACTCTCTTTCTCTCCCTCTGTCGAGCTGAAAAGCTGTGTTGCCCCACCCTCTCTGACTTCCGTCCGCCCCTCTCCGCCTCCCTGTACGTACCTCCCTTACATCTCCCCTCCACTTTCCCCCCCTTCCCCTCCCCCCGTCCCCATCTCCCCCTCGCCCCCATGACGTGATCCATCTGAGTGCCATGCGAGCCTATCATTATCGATCATGCCTTTCATCCAAATTTTCTGCCTTTCTGCGTCTCTTGTTTGCCTTGTGTGCTCCCCCGTTCCCCTCCCACCCTTCCCGGCTCTCCTGCATTCTCTCGCTCCTTGCCTTGCCCTTGTCCCCCCCATCTTGCTTGCTTGCATGCCTGTGCTTGTGCTCGTCCTGCCCTCCCTCCTTTCGGTCTCTCCCTTCGCCCCGCTCCTCCTTCTCCTTCCTCCCCCACTCCCCTTGCTGTTGTATGCTTCTTGTATGCCGGCCCCTCCGCTCTTGCCTTCCTCTCTTGCCTCTTCTCTTGCTCGCTTGCCCTCGTGCCCTCGCCGCTCGTCCACCCTCTCTCCCCCCCGCGCGTCCTTGGCAATGCAGCCTCGAAGGTCAGGTCCCGGTGGTGGCGGAGGGGGAGGCGGCGGAGGGTACGGGGGGCAGCAGGGGGGTTACCGCTCGGGCCCGGGCGGTTGGCAGGGCGGAGGGGGCGGCGGAGGATACCAGCAGCCGCCCCCGGGGCAGCAGCCGCAGCAGGGCGGGGGATACGGGGGAGGGTACAGCCAGGGGCAGTACGGGGGGCCGCCGCAGCAGTACGGGCAAGGGCAGGGCTACGGGGGGGGATACGGGGCGCAGGCGGGAGGAGGCGGGGAGTACCAGCAGCAGGGGGGGTGGGGCGCGGGCGCACCACCAGGGGGGCAGCAGCCCCCGCCTGCCCCGCCAGCGCAGCAGCCGCCAGCCGCACAGCCACCCGCGCAGCCAGCAGGAGGCGCACCAGCAGGGGGAGGGTACGATTACTATGGGCAGGGCGCACAGGCGCCCCCCCCTGCTGGGGACGGGGGGTACGCGTATGGCGCTCAGCAGGGCGGGCAGGCGGGGTACTATGGGGGATACCAGCAGGGGTACCCGCAGCAGCAGGGGCAGCAGGCGCCTCCTGCGGGGTATGCAGCAGCACCGGGGGGGTATCCTCAGCAGCAGGGGTATGATCAGCAGGGGTATGGGCAGCAGGGGTATGCCCAGCCAGGGTATGGTGCGCAGCAGGGCGGGTATGATTACTACGGGCAGGGGCAGCAGGCGCAGGGAGGGCAGGATGCGTATGGGCAGCAGCAGCAGCAGCAGCCCCCGGCGGGGGGGCAGCAGGCGGCAGGGCAGGGGTATGGTGGAGCGGAGGGTGGTGCGCAGGGAGGGTATGATTACAGTGCTGCTGCCCCGCCTGCTGCCGCTCCTCCTGGCGCCGCTTAGCTTGCGTGCTTCGGAAGGGAGTGTTGCCATTGCTTCCGTTCCCTCGCACCCTTTGCTTGCTTGCTTACTTGGTGCACTGCTGCTTTGAGTTGCTGCTGTTGGTGTGCTCTGTTGCCTGGTTGTTCCCCTGTGCTGCCATTTGTCGTGCTTGACTAGTGACTAATCAGAGGTGCATGGAGAGCATGTGACTAAAGCAGCTGTGGGCTGTGGAGCACATGGCTTAGACCGTGCACTCATCTTAAGCGGGTTACCCGCTGCAGTTTGATAATATCATTAGCATACCTTTGGACGTTTCTTGCTTCTGCTGACCTTTGGATGTGACTTCGTTCACTTATCACCCATTTCGTTGCACCACGGTTTTATTACTCATGGATTTGATGCTCCAAAAAAATGCTGCTTATAACTTGCGGTACCATAATCTGCACTTACACGACGAGCTCCATTGCAGCGACAGTGGGGACATACATGGTATATACTAAGCAAGTAACACATCTAAACTAATCAATTCAAGCACCTTCTCTGTCCTGCTTCTCCTTCACCAAGTCTCTAATCTCAACAGCAAACCAGCACACCATTCTAAAATCCAAATCTGAACCCCCCATCACCCGCATTAGCTGCTTGCTCCCAGAAAGCAGCCTTCTGCTTGCGTCTGAGCTCGCGCTCCTCCTCGTCCCTCTCCTCCCTCTCCAGCAGCCCTGGGCGGTGCACCGCCAGGCACTCACGGAAGCGGTCGTGCAGCCCCTCGCGCTGCCCCTCGCCCATGCCTGACACCAGTACACGCGCATTGGGCCGCTGCAGGAACCGCATCACATCCAACAGGTTCGCGCTGGGGGATGCGGTGTGAGGGGGAAGGGAGAGAGGGGAGAGGGCGAAGAGGGGGAGGGGGCCAAGGGGAGGAGAGAGGTTGAGACTGGGAAATCATGGCTTGGATTGGAAGGGGAGGAGTGCAGCGATGGGGACAAGGCAGGTGACAGAAAAGCGATGGGTGGAAAGAAGATGAGGGCATGCATGTGTGTGCATGTGTGAGCGACAAGAGACGCTCTCTTGCGTGCCCACCTGGAGACATAGTTCTGAGTGAGAGCAATGGACTCCTCCAGGTTGAGCACGATGTGCCACCATCCATGCGGCACAAACATCACCTCGCCCGCCGCACACACGCCCTCATACGCCGTCACCGGCCCCCGCCGCATCTCCTCGTAGTAATTCATAAACCACTCCGTGATCGACACCGGCGCCGCCACGTCAGCACCATCGGGGCTCGCACGCACGCCAGGTGGCGGGCCCTCGTTGGGCGGGAAGAGGATCCACTTCTTGGAGCCGGTGATGACGGCGTTCCAGGCGCACGTGGAGTTGGGGTCTATGTGCCATGATGACCCCGCCCGGGCAGGGCCCATGATCAGCCACCGAAAATCAGGTCGCCCACTCGTCTCCTCCTTCTTCCCTTGCCCCTCTCCCTCTCCCTCTCCCTCTCCTGCACCCACCTCCACTTCACCAGTTTCCCCCGTTTTTCCCCTCCCGCCCGCACTCCCCTCACCCCCATCTCCCCCTTCTCCCCCAGCTCCACCCGCGCCCCGCTCACCCCCGTTCTCCCCTCCATTCTCCCCACCACCCGTCCCCAGGTCCAGCACTTGGAAGAGGTCCTCTCGGAAGTACTCGGGCACCTCATAGTCTCCCAACAGAGCAGGCGCCTTTTCCCCAAACCGCGGGTCAAACACGTACAGCGGCCGCTCCTCCTGCACTCCATCCGCATACCGCCAGTACTGATCCAAGCTCAGCTCCACCGGCCCGCACGCAAACGCACTGTCGCCCGCTGCGCCACACAGGTACGCACGGTCCTGCCACCGGGACAACGCCGGCCAGTGGTTGATGGCGCCTGTGATGATCACCGGCCGCCCGGGGCGCTCGAAGCGGGCGGCGAAGTCGGCGGGCGAGAGGGAGGTGGCGGCGACGCGCGGGATGTTGTCGTGGGTGGTCCAGGCGGGCGGCAGGGCGAGGCTGGTGCAGAGCCAGCTCTGGAAGAAATAGTCCGAATAGAAGTCCGGTACCTGAGAGGGGGAGGCGAGGGGGAAGGGGTTTGGGGTTAAGGGTTCAAAGGGGTGAGGGGTGTTGAATAGAGATGGGTGGGATATGGGGGCGAGTTGTGGTGAGTTGGTGCAAGGGCCCTGAGAGGGTGCGGAGGGGGGATCACGGGGGAAAATGGAGGTGGACGGAGAGGGTACGAGGGCAATGACAGAGGCTCTGGGTTTTGCAGTGAATGTGACAGAACTCTGTCTTGGACTGAAGGTAGAAAACGGGGGTGGTTTGGTGGGTGGAAGAGAATCAGGTTCTGGTCAGCGAGGCGCACCTTCAATGGCGGTCGGTACTGCAACACCCCGCGCTCCTCCCCATGCTTCTCCTTCCGTTTCACGCCCTTCCCTTCCCTGCTTGCTTCCCCTCCCTTCCCCTCCCCCCTCTCCCTCCGCCTGCGCCCGTGCGCCCATGCGCCATTTCACGTAAGTCCACCGCCAGCTCGCCTCCCATTCGAACCCGCCTTCCGCGGATTCCAGCACCAGCGCGCGCCACAGCTCCTCCTGGTGCGCCACCACGTGCAGCGCGCGGCTCGCCATGCCCACGTGGCACAGCGACTCGGCGGGCAGCCGCCCCACGATGTCCAGCAGGATTGGGTCCGGCAGGCGCCGCAGTGCGCCGAGCCCCGCGTCGCGCGCGTTGCGGAGGGGTTTAAGGGGGTTATGGTCGGAGCGCAGGAAGAGGTTCCCTAGGGGTTGCACGCCCAACGGATGCCCGCCGCGCTCCAACCCGAACCGCTGCCGGCTGCTGCTGTCGCCAGCGTTCGTCTCTTTCCTAGCTTCATCGTCGTCATTGTCGCCCAAATCGAACCGCACTCGCCGCCCATCGCTGCGCCTCCGCCGCTGCTCATGCTCCTGCTGCGGCGCCTGTGGATCATCCGCCGATGGCAGAGCGCCTCCGGGTAGGAGGTTGTCTCCCCGCGCGGCAGCTGACAAGGAGGGCGGAATGCGCCGTTGTCGGCTTGCGCCGAGCACCTTGCGCGCAGCAGGGTGGCGCCGGCGGCGCAAGCGCTGAATGCGGCGGGGGAGGGAGGCGGCGCCGAGGAAGCGGTGGAAGCGGCCGAGCGGAGTCCATTCGAGCGTGCTGCTGGCGAAGACGGGGCAGGGGGGGGAGTGCGCCGCAGAGCGCGCTTTGGCAGTCATGGGGGAAGCGGAGCGGAACTGAGAAGGGCGGAACAAGAGTGCGGAGAGGAAGCGTGCAGTGCGTGGTACGTCCCAGCGCTCTTGGGTTGCTGGGAACAGAATGGCGGGAACGAATGTGCCGTGGGGAAAAAAAAGGATCCGAGCTTTGGACGTATGTACGCGGTAAGGTCCGATGGCGTTTCTCAGTTATTAGTCCCTTTCAATAAACACACGTGAATACATACATAGCCGTTCCATTAATACTAAGGTACCCTCCAACAAAAACGTGTGTATCATATACTCGTTTAGGAAAAGTGACATCAGTGCTTACATTTAAGGTAGAGGATCAACAAAGCCATGGTCCAAAGATGACACATGTTGGTGGAAATGTTTTTTTATGAACAAAATAATTACACAACATGGCAGATGATACATGATACAACAGACACGCATAAGCCATACACGGCTGGGTCCAGACCAGAACAAACACCAACCTGGCAATCAAACCAAAGGTACCCAACTAGCTGCAACACCAGCCACAGTCCATGTGCCGTCAACTCATCGCGACAACACAGGCGAGAGCACTCGCAGGTTCTTATACCGGGCAAAGATGGCCCAGTTGGGGTTGTTCACAGTGGACGCACTTCTATTGCCCGCCCACCACCCGTTGCCTGCACTGCTGGCATCCCACATGCTGGCGTAAAAGAAGGCCGGCTTGGAGGGGTATGCTTTGGACGGCACGGGTGCGCCCGGCTTGCTGCGCTTGGCGGGGGGGGAGAACGGAGGAGGCGTTGTACTCGACACGCACTGCCTTGTAGTCTATGAACCAGCTGGTGTGGTGCATGGTGGGAGGGCATACGGCAGACAGGAAGAGGCGGAGAAAGAGGGGAGGGAATGGGAGAAGCAGGAGGGAACGGCAGGGGCGGGGAAGGGCGCAGGAACAGGGGAGGTGTCAGTAGTGCAGTGCAGGTAAGCAGTGCATGCATTGTGTAGATGTGGGGGCAGGGACTTCATTGAGAGGCCATGGAGAGGTGCAATGCAGCATGTGGCAGCAGCACACGGCCATGCAGGCACACAAGTTGCAAGGGCGTTCAGAACGAGGGGCCACTGCGAGCCGTGAGGGGCCACACGAAAGAGGCCCGCTACACACAAGGGGCTGTACAGGGCATGGCATGGCCTGGCGTGGCAAGGCAGGGACGTACACGAGCTGCGAGGGCGTCCAGAGGATGGCGTAGTTATGGAAGGCCTGTGAGCAGTCAAAGCCCAGGTCCACGATCTTCTCCCGCCCGCCCACCCCGCCCACGTAGAAGTTGGTCTGCACGATCGACTTGTTCTTGCCAGCCACTCGAAGTCTATCTCGTCCTGTATGCCACTGCCCTCCAGCGATGACATCTGCACGCACTCACAAGTGCGGTGGAGTGACAGAGGAACTCAGGCGGCATGGCAGGCGGCGTGGGCAGGCAGCATGGTGCAAGTGCTCACTATGCTCTCCAAGGAGGAACCACATGAGCACATGAGCACATGAGCACATGAGAACATGAGCACATGAGCACATGAGCACATGAGACATGAGCATGAGCACATGAGCCCATGAGCACATGAGCACATGAGCACATGAGCACATGAGCACATGAGCACATGAGGCACATGAGCACATGAGCACATGAGCACATGAGCCATGAGCACATGAGCACATGAGCACATGAGCACATGAGCACATGAGCACATGAGCACATGAGCACCATGAGCACATGAGCACATGAGCGAGCAATGAGCACATGAGCACATGAGCACATGAGCACATGAGCACATGAGCCACATGAGCACATGAGCACAGAGCAATGAGCACATGAGCACATGAGCACATGAGCACATGAGCACATGAGCACATGAGCACATGAGCACATGAGCACATGAGCACATGAGCACATGAGCACATGAGCACATGAGCACATGAGCACATGAGCACATGAGCACATGAGCACATGAGCACATGAGCACATGAGCACATGAGCACATGAGCACATGAGCACATGAGCACATGAGCACATGAGCACATGAGCACATGAGCACATGAGCACATGAGCACATGAGCACATGAGCACATGAGCACATGAGCACATGAGCACATGAGCACATGAGCACATGAGCAACATGAGCACATGAGCACATGAGCACATGAGCACATGAGCACATGAGCACATGAGCACATGACCACATGACCACATGAGCACATGAGCACATGAGCACATGAGCACATGAGCACATGAGCACATGAGCACATGAGCACATGAGCACATGAGCACATGAGCACATGAGCACATGAGCACATGAGCACATGAGCACATGAGCACATGAGCACATGAGCACATGAGCACATGAGCACATGAGCACATGAGCACATGAGCACATGAGCACATGAGCACATGAGCACATGAGCACATGAGCACATGAGCACATGAGCACATGAGCACATGAGCACATGAGCACCATGAAGCACATGAGCACATGAGCACATGAGCACATGAGCACATGAGCACATGAGCACATGAGCACATGAGCACATGAGCACATGAGCACATGAGCACATGAGCACATGAGCACATGAGCACATGAGCACATGAGCACATGAGCACATGAGCACATGAGCACATGAGCACATGAGCACATGAGCACATGAGCACATGAGCACATGAGCACATGAGCACATGAGCACATGAGCACATGAGCACATGAGCACATGAGCACATGAGCACATGAGCACATGAGCACATGAGCACATGCATGAGCACATGAGCACATGAGCACATGAGCACATGAGCACATGAGCACATGAGCACATGAGCACATGAGCACATGAGCACATGAGCACATGAGCACATGAGCACATGAGCACATGAGCACATGAGCACATGAGCACATGAGCACATGAGCACATGAGCACATGAGCACATGAGCACATGAGCACATGAGCACATGAGCACATGAGCACATGAGCACATGAGCACATGAGCACATGAGCACATGAGCACATGAGCACATGAGCACATGAGCACATGAGCACATGAGCACATGAGCACATGAGCACATGAGCACATGAGCACATGAGCACATGAGCACATGAGCACATGAGCACATGAGCACATGAGCACATGAGCACATGAGCACATGAGCACTCTTCTCACTGCTATGGGCATTCTAAGGTAAGGGGTGGGTGAGCAGGGCACGCACATAGAAGCTGGTGACGATGCCGCTGGTGAGCCCCGGGGCACAGCGCACGTCGCCACTGATGAACGCAAAGTAGTAGGGCAGCGATGACCGGAAGCGAGACCCTGCCATGTACCACGCACCATTGCACCATGGAAGACAATGCGCACCCACAGCATTAGACACTCATTCCTCTCGCTCCCTCACTCCCACACCCTCTCAATTCCTATGCTCCCCACAAGATTGCACATGCATGATGCATCGATACCGCAGAGGGGCCATCAGCCGTTGAACCCACCACCCAAGCCCCACTCTAGCAGCAGCAGCGTTGGGGTGGGCTCACCGCAGCGGTTGTCGTAGCGGATGGTGGCGGAGCCGTCAGTGCTGTTGGCGCAGGAGAGGCAGTGGTCGTCGCAGTAGTCCACCATCAGCGGCGCCATGATGCTGCCGTTCGTGCGCGGCCACTGCACCGCTGCCGGGGGCTTCTTGGGGGGCGCTGGGCCGACTTGCGCCATCAGGGGACCGATCACTGTGATGCCTGGGGGAAGGGGGGAGGCGGTGTGGGGGGGTAGGGAGAAGGTGGGGAGAGAAAGGGGGTGTGGAGAGAGGAAGAAGGGTGGGAAGGGGGAGAGGTGGGAGGGAAAGAGGAGGAAGAAAGGTGGGTGTGGGAGACAGGAACACACACACACACACACACACACACACACGCACGCACGCACGCACGCATGCACACACGCACACACACACCTGTCCACTGGGCGAGGTTGGTGTAGTTGCCCTTGGCGACGCCAGCGCGCTTGGCCATGTTGGTGGCGGCAGCAGGGCGCAGTGTGCCGTACAGGTACATGGGCTGTGTGGGGTAGGAGCGCTTGGGACGGAACTGCAGCAGCCGCACCAACACCTGATCCACGTACCACCTGGTGTGGGGGGGTGGGGGGGTCAGAAGTGGGAGTGGGTAAAGATGGGCATGTGAAGGGCGTGGCGCAAGGCTAGTGGCGCATAGCCTGAGAGAAGCAGGTGGTTGGGGAGAGAGGGGATGGATTTGATGTGAGGTGCTTTGCACCTCACACCCACCCTGCCATCATGCTTCCCCACAAGCAAGTGCACAACCGCCACAAGCCAGCTCTCATCCCTGCACGGTGTAGATGCACAGGCGCACTCACGCAGTGTACTTGGCGTCCCAGTATATGGTGTAGAGGTGCGGCTGTGCATCACAGGAGAAGTTGAGAGGCACGGTTATGGGGTAGGCACGGCCATTGATGTGGTGCGTGGCGTACAGCTGCGTCTTGTTGGCCCCGGGGAAGTCAAAGCTCACCCCGCTGTGGTTGCCCTCCCCTGCCATCGTGCTCAGCTGGGGGAAACGGGGAAAGGGGGAGGGAGAAATGCAGGGGGAGAGGCGGCAGGGGTAACGTGAGTCGGGAGGTGCAGCAGAGGAAGCACGGGGAAGGAGGGATCGATTGAAAATGGTGAAAGGTTGTGGTGGGTTGGTCGAGGAGAGAGAGGGACTGGGGTGCGGAAATGGGTGGTATGGTGGGGGCAGGATAAGGAGGGGCAACGAAAGAGATACATGGGAGAAGCGGGGCCGACAAGGGAGGAGAGGGGCAAGGGAGGGCAGGGAGGGGGAACGCACGAAGAAGGAGAAGAGGAGGCCAGTGGTGTCGTTGGCAGGGCACGTCATGCGCGCTTGAAACACCCCCGATGAGTACTTGCTCAGGGACTGCCACCGCGACCCTGCCAGGGAGATGGCCGTGAAGATTCATGGATGGATGGATGAATGAATGAATGAATGAACACAGGGAAAGTCGGGGAGAGGCGGAGGGACGAGTAGGGAGGGAGGCACAAGCTATCACTGGCCTGGCCGCAATGGGCCGGCCCAGCACCATGCCTTTTACAAGAAATGCACGCACGCACACACATTGAACCACCAACCCCCATGGGATGCACAATGCACACGCACCTTTGGTGATGGTGGCGCTGCTGTTGCCACTATCCGACGTTATATTCACGGAGTTACCGCTGACCTTCACGTTGCGCGCCCCCATGGGCACCAGAATCGTGCTCAGCGCCTTGCCCGCGCTGAACAGCCCGTACCATGGGCCAGGGGGAGGGGGCGGTGGCGGGGGAGGGGAAGGCGGGGGCAGGGACGGCGGGGCGGTAGCAGCAGTGGTGGCAGCTGGCTTTCGCGTTGCCAGGGGGACTGGGGAAGGAAAGAGCGCGGATGGTGATTTAGTTGCAGGGGTTGGTGGGCTGTGGTGCTGTGGTGTGTGAGGGGCCGGCGGGGGCTTGTGGTGCTGCTGACTGCTGCATGAGGATCCCAGCAGCCCCCGCCCATGCACGTGTGACCCAACGGGTGGCTCATTCTCGTGCTTCACTCCCCCATCCCCCCCTCCCTCTGCATTCCCCGCTCCAGCCTTATCACCAGCCCCACCAGCACCAGCACGAGCATCGGCAGCGGCGGCGGCAGCAGCAGCGAGGGTGGCGGAGACAGCAGAGTGCATGTGGGCAACAGCGTCCCGGGCGCTCCTCATATGCTCGCGCGCCTCCTCCGCCGCCCATGCTTCCGCCTCCTCCTGTGCCTGCAGTGCTGCGCTCTCCTGCTCCTCCACCAGCAGCCGCTGCTCCGTGCTCTGTGCGCTAGCCCTGGGGACACAGCGGCATGGGGGGGCAGTGTGGCAACGCAACGCACCGTGGTGGGTTTCTGTGAGAGTGTGCGTGTTGGCATCTGGGTGAGTGAGAGTGATTGTGTGTGAGGGGGAGAGGGGGGTGACATGTGGGAAGGGTTCCGTCCATCTGTGATGTGCGGCACATACGCGAGCTGACTTTTAAGTCGACTCAAAAGTCAGCTCTGTGACGTGCGGCACATACGCGAGCTGACTTTTTAATTCGACTCAAAAGTCAGCTCTGTGACGTGCGGCACATACGCGAGCTGACTTTTTAAGTCGACTCAAAAGTCAGCTCTGTGACGTGCGGCACATACGCGAGCTGACTTTTTAAGTCGACTCAAAAGTCAGCTCTGTGACGTGCGGCACATACGCGAGCTGACTTTTTAAGTCGACTCAAAAGTCAGCTCTGTGACGTGCGGCACATACGCGAGCTGACTTTTTAAGTCGACTCAAAAGTCAGCTCTGTGACGTGCGGCACATACGCGAGCTGACTTTTTAAGTCGACTCAAAAGTCAGCTCTGTGACGTGCGGCACATACGCGAGCTGACTTTTTAAGTCGACTCAAAAGTCAGCTCTGTGACGTGCGGCACATACGCGAGCTGACTTTTTAAGTCGACTCAAAAGTCAGCTCTGTGACGTGCGGCACATACGCGAGCTGACTTTTTAAGTCGACTCAAAAGTCAGCTCTGTGACGTGCGGCACATACGCGAGCTGACTTTTTAAGTCGACTCAAAAGTCAGCTCTGTGACGTGCGGCACATACGCGAGCTGACTTTTTAAGTCGACTCAAAAGTCAGCTCTGTGACGTGCGGCACATACGCGAGCTGACTTTTTAAGTCGACTCAAAAGTCAGCTCTGTGACGTGCGGCACATACGCGAGCTGACTTTTAAGTCGACTCAAAAGTCAGCTCTGTGACGTGCGGCACATACGCGAGCTGACTTTTTAAGTCGACTCAAAAGTCAGCTCTGTGACGTGCGGCACATACGCGAGCTGACTTTTTAAGTCGACTCAAAAGTCAGCTCTGTGACGTGCGGCACATACGCGAGCTGACTTTCTAAGTCGACTCAAAAGTCAGCTCTGTGACGTGCGGCACATACGCGAGCTGACTTTTTAAGTCGACTCAAAAGTCAGCTCTGTGACTTGCGGCACATACGCGAGCTGACTTTTTAAGTCGACTCAACAGTCAGCTCTGTGACGTGCGGCACATACGCGAGCTGACTTTTTAAGTCGACTCAAAAGTCAGCTCTGTGACGTGCGGCACATACGCGAGCTGACTTTTAAGTCGACTCAAAAGTCAGCTCTGTGACGTGCGGCACATACGCGAGCTGACTTTTTAAGTCGACTCAAAAGTCAGCTCTGTGACGTGCGGCACATACGCGAGCTGACTTTTTAAGTCGACTCAAAAGTCAGCTCTGTGACGTGCGGCACATACGCGAGCTGACTTTTTGAGTCGACTCAAAAGTCAGCTCTGTGACGTGCGGCACATACGCGAGCTGACTTTTTAAGTCGACTCAAAAGTCAGCTCTGTGACGTGCGGCACATACGCGAGCTGACTTTTTAAGTCGACTCAACAGTCAGCTCTGTGACGTGCGGCACATACGCGAGCTGACTTTTTAAGTCGACTCAAAAGTCAGCTCTGTGACGTGCGGCACATACGCGAGCTGACTTTTTAAGTCGACTCAAAAGTCAGTTCGAGGTTGCGTTAAAACCGGGGTGCACATTCAGCTGAATGTGCATCAAAGGTTATCCCTTGACTGAGTGGGTTACGAGGTGTGCTTTCAACCCCTTCAAGTCGAAATTCGTTTCCCCCCTCCCCCGCAATTTCGTTTCCCCACGCCCCCGCAATTTCATTTCCCCCTCCCCGTCGAAATTCGTTTCCCCCCTCCCCCGCAATTTTGTTTCCCCCCTCCCCCGCAATTTCGTTTCCCCCCCCTCCCGCCAATCTGTTTCATCCCTCCCGCCATTCGGTTTCACCCACTCCCGCCATTTCACCCCCTCCCGCCACCTACGAAATGCCCGAAGCTCTAGCGGAATCATTTTTTTGTCGCCCCTCGTGAGCCAATCACTGTTTTTCTCCAAACCCCCTTCCCAACATCTCAAGCCGAACCGCGTTGAATGTGCACCCTGGTTTTAAGAGCACTGAAGCACGGACATGCGATACGAGCAAGTTCAGGATCACCGCAAGCGCAACGGATATAAATGGGCCAGCAGGATTCACGCGGGGTAGTATGCTGCTTGGCTGGCGTGGCGAGGGGAGGCGAGGAGCGGATGTTCTCGTTCGTGGTTTTGATCAACGGTGGCGTGAGGCACGCAGGCAGAGCAAGGAGTGCCAGCCGCGTCGGTAGTCGGCGGCAGAAGCTGAGGACGCGTCACCTGAACGCCGATCCTGCGATCGATCGTCGAAAATCGAGGGTGGCGTTGTGTTGTTGTGACTAAGATGGGTACAGTAAGAGCCGAGCAATGCGGGTCGGGTCAGCATTTGGGGGAGGTCACGGGTGGGGGATGTTGGAAAATAGCCCCACTCCAGCCAGATGGGAGGACGAGGCAGGTGGGGCGAGTTGGAGCGGGCAGGGAAAGGAATGGAACGGAAAGGTGGAGCGCCGAATGCTGGCTGGGTTGGTTGGGGCTTGGAGGAGAGTGCGTCGGCGAGTGGGTGGTTGGGTGGGAGGCGAGGGTGGGTAGTGCTTGGTGACGGTGGAGCTGGAAGAATATTTTGCCCCAGCAGGGTGGATGGTGGATAGGAGAGAAGCGAAATGAACCAGAAGAGCGGAACTTCATCGCTGTGGTCACCAAATCGGCGCCACTGGCGCTGCCCGTGAAAACATGGTGTGGTGCGCATTCATCTCCCGTTTCACCTGCGGCTCTCCGTGTCGCAAGCGATCGCACAAACACACCACAAATATTGGAGCCCACTGGCTGCGACACAGGCGATGTGAGATAAAGCTGTTTTTGCCTGGAAAGTAACTATGCTTCAGGTCACCTGTGCTTCTGGCCAGACTGTTTCGCAGGTGGTCGTTTGTCGCACGAATTCTCTCCCTTGGTCGGTTGATCGAGACGCGCTTTTGTTGACGGCCCGTGACGCGATCCGACGCCTTCAACACACGCTGAGGCGATGGCAAATTTGCAAGGGGATCAAGACATCGTAGTGTACCTAATTGCTAAACTCCTATTACAATTTAATATTTCGATTACAGGAGTTCTTACAAGAGCCTTGCTCTGCTGGTGATACACAGAAGTATAGAAGTATCGAAAATGCATCATCCAGCATAGTCGCCATCATATACAGTGCCTCTTCCCACCTTCCAAAATCCAAAGGAGCACTCATCCATCCATCCCTCCAACGTCCTCTCGCGAACAGGAGCCTAGTCACTCGCCAAGACCCAGCCCCAGCTGCATCGTCTATTTCACCCAACCATCCATCCCTTTACCCCCAACATGCCATCCCAGAAAGTGTCAGTTGTTTCCCTCAATGTATCCACCATCCCACGTGGGAACAAGACAGCCGCTAGGAGCATGATACAAGGCAGCAAGGCATGCCATACATAGCAATTGCAGCCAAACGCAGAGTCTACGCACCCACTGACGCCAACGGCCGAGTCTGAAAGTCTAGGCCCTTTCGGTGCGGAGGACCCGCCACTAGATTCACCTGCACACACAGCAAAGAGAAGCAGGGAAGAGATGGGAGAACAAGGACATGTATGAGCAAAGAATGTGCGCGCTGGCCGACCGAGGAGCATATGGCATGCATACAGAAGCAGGGCAAGGGGCGCAAGGGCAGGGGCGCACCTTGACAATGTCTGAGGGGGAGTTGGGCTGGCTGTAGGCCACGAGCACCGACAGATGGAAGTCCTGCGTGCAGCAACAAGGGGGGGAGTGAAGCGCAATGAATGGAAGTGCTGTGATTGCAAACGTTCTCACAGAAGATTGACCAGGGCAGTGCAGGCGAGACCAGTGATTCACCACACTAAGGGTAGAAGCAAGGCTTCAGAAAGGTGGAGGGTGACATGGGTGAGTAGTAGGGCGTGTGCTGTGTTGGAGCAGGATGGTTTGTTGAAATGAGGGAGTGTGACATGTGGCAGCTAATGCAGAGCAGATTGCAGGGGGTAAAGGGTCACAGGGGCATGGGAGTAAGAGTCGTACCCTGAAGGGGTCTCCTCGCAGAGATTGCACGTAGAGGGAGCTCTTGCCGCCCTTGCCCTGACACACATAAGCGACAAGGGGCAACGGCAGAAGCGGAAACGGATTGGGGATGGCGATGAGAGAGGTGCGGAAGAGTGGGGTGATGGAAGAGTGCAAACACTTGTGATGCACCCAAGTGTAGCCTGCCACACCAGACCAGCACAATCCACCAGCACAACCAGCATACGCAACCCCATTATCCCCACAGCACACCCCCGTTCCCAGCCCCAGCCCCCCTCACCTCCAGGGGGATGTCGCGGAGGCGGCGACCGGTTTTAGCGCAGCAGATGCGCACCACGTTCTCCTCGCAGCTGCCTGATACAATGTAGTCACGCCCGTTCATGTAGTAGGACCGCGTGTAGTTGTGCGCACTGCCCAGCGCCGCTATCTCAAACCGCTGCTGCAGCCGACCATCCACTGCTATGTGCTGCCGCACCTGGTAAGAGAATGAAGGAGTTGGAGGGAGGGGAAGGGAGGGAGGGTGAGGGACAGTTGGGGAGAGTGTGCAGCGAAAGAAAGTCCGGGCTGATATTAAGGGGCTTTGTATTAACAGAACAGGGCAAAACTGTCATCCATTGTCATGTCCATGCGCGCCGCTCACCTCATTGTCAACAGCAGAGGACAGCAGGAACTGATCATCAGGGCTGAAGCACACCATCACATTGCCACGGTCACTGCGCACAGAGTAAATCGGCCGCACGCTCTCCCGCCCCTGCGCAAACAGCCCCCCGAACCCGCCCCCAGACGAGGACGAGATGCGCTGACGCGCGTCCCAGAGCTTGACGTGGCGGTCGAAGGAGGAGGTGGCGAAGACGTGCGGCGAGTGGTGGGCAAACTTGAGCACGTTGATGTGCTCGCGGTGCAGGTTGTGCAGCGTGTGCAGCCGCCGCCCCGTGTGCAGGTCGTACAGCCCCACGTGGTTCGAGTACCTGGCAACCAGGGAGGAAAGTGAGAAATGGAGACACGGAGGGGGCGGGGGGTTTGATGGTGAGGCGGGGAGGAGTAGGGATGGAGTGGGAGGGATGGTCTTGCAAACGAAGCTTGGGAATGTGTACGCTTACCAAGGCAGTAACAAGGAAGGGGAGAGGGAGGGTACGGGAAGCGTGGCAGCATCACAGTATAGAAACACATACCCGCTGGCGAGGAAGAGGTCATCAGTGCAGTTGACATGCACGGACGTGAGCTGCTCAAACTCATCATATGTGTGGATGGCAGGGTGCCGCAACCGTCCAGGAGTCACAGGAGAGCTTCCACTTGCAGAACCACCAAGACCAAGCGGACTGTCTGACACCAGACCTCCTGTGCGTCCTGCACCAGCTGCTGGCGCTGCCAGCACAGCCGGAGGGGTGGTCAAGTCCGCCGGTGCTACTGCCGCTGCTGCTGCTGCTGCTGCTGCTGCTGCTGCTGTGGTGGCACCTCGCCCGCCACTGCCAGTCAGTGCACTTGCACTGCCGCCACCCACGCTGCTGCCATCGCTGCTGCCTGTGCCGCTGCTGCTGGCGCCGCTGGTGCTGGCTGCGGCGGCAGCGGAGCGGCCGATGGCAGCGACGAGACAGGCGCGCATGCGCTCCACGTCGTACAGCTGGATGGACCCGTTGTCACACCCGCCTATTAGCTGCATCCCCGCTCATACACATGGAGAGGAGAGGCACAGGGAGAGGAGACAGGCAGGTGGAAAGAGGAGTTGGAGGGAGGAGAGTGGGGTAGGGCGGGTGAGGGGCACGGAGGAGGGGAGAAGAATGAGTGAGAACTTAGCAGCGAAAACATGGCCACTTCCAAACCATTGCAAAGGCACGGAGCACAAAAAACACAGCCAACAGCAGCAAGGCGAGCAGCAGGAGCAGCAGGGCGGGCAGGAGAGGGGCGTACCCTGTTGGGATGTTTGTTGAGCCAGCAGAGGCCAAGAATGGAGTGTGGGGCACCAACGGACTGCACGTGGCCCACGAGGCGGTCTGACTCGTGGTTGAGTACCACCACATCCCCGTGCAGCGTGCCAAACACCATCAGATGCGCCTCCGTTGGATGGTACTCAAACTGCCGTGGCCGCAGGCTCGACGACCTGGTGGGAGCGACATGGGGCATGCGGGGAAGGCAGAGTGGGGAGGAAAGAGCGGTTGACGTGGGAGGTGCGCGGTGAATGGGAGGGGCAGATGATGAGGAGAATGGTTGGAACTGGAAGACGACTGAGAATGGGTAATGCAGATGGGTGAACATTTGTGAATAGTGTATATGTGCAAAGAGATTGCGAGACCAATCGATTCAACAAAGAGAAGACTTGCCAAGAATATCCACCATTTCATACGCATTCCAATTCTCCCTGTATGCGTCCCTCCCACCGTCCCGTCACCGCACCTCCCCTCAACGTGTGCCCATTTCACAGCTCACATCGTTCTGGGAGCGTCCAGCCCTGCGTTGCGCAGAGGGCAGGTCATGGGGCGGCTGGCGGGCCAGCTGCTACAGCCCACTCGGTTGGCTCCTAGAGCGCGCCTGTAGCCCTCCACACTACCGCCCTTGGCTCCGGCTGTAGCACGCCACAGACGTGCAGAGGCGGATTCTGGTAGAGCAGGGTGGAGGAACAGGGCGCAGAGAATGGGAAAGCACGTGAGGAGGATGGTTTTCAAGAAACGGTTCAAGAGGAGTCCGAGGGCAATACAAGAGGAGTCCGAGGGCAATACAAGAGGAGTCCGAGGGCAATACAAGAGGAGTCCGAGGGCAATACAAGAGGAGTCCGAGGGCAATACAAGAGGAGTCCGAGGGCAATACAAGAGGAGTCCGAGGGCAATACAAGAGGAGTCCCAAGAGCAGTTCAAGAGGGGTCAACTAACCTGGGTCCTGCTCCTCCACAGGTGCTTTGCCCTTCCCACAACACCGCGCATTGCCTCTCCCTGCACCACCGCCATCCTCGTCACCATCATCGCCATCACCATTTTCGTCACCCTCGCTATCATGCGACGAATACTCCATGTCGGTCTGCCCCACTCGTTGGCTGTCAGCACCATCCCCGCTCCCACTGCCCAATACGCCCGCGACCCTGTCTTGCTGCCGTTGCTGTCCCCCCACCAGCTCCTCCGTTGCTGCGCCTCCCGCAGGCCTGCCACTGCTGCCAGTCACGCAGTCAGAAGATGCTGTGTAAGACGCAATGACGGGTGTGGCGGCAGCAGAAGCAGCAACAGCAGCACCACCAGCAACAGCCCCCACCACCAGCAACAGCAGTACCAGTTACAGCACCAACAGGAGGCAATTTTTCCTTGGAAACGCTTTGCTGGCTGGGAAGTGGGCGGGCAGCAACAGAGGCGAGTGCTCTGAGCGGGGCGCGGATCTCTCTGCGTCTCAGCAGGTGCACGACGTTACCAATGCTGCCCAGCCCGTACGGCAGCGGCTCAAAGCTGCTCTCGCACTCGCCCTCCGCCTGTGCGCGCTCGCCTTCCCTCACCGCCATGTTATCTAGAACGTCCAAATGCGGCAGGGACGACCAGCACAAACGCACGGTAGTGCGGCACATGGCAGATGGGCGACGAGTGGTGCAGGAAATTGGACCTGCTGCGGCGTACGGGCCTTCCAAGGCATGGTAGTCACGGCGTGCAGCGCCACCATCACCGGCAGCGCTAGCACGAACAGCACGAGCAGCACGAGCAGCATCGGCGCGTTGATCGTTGGTAGCATTAGCACCAGTTTCCCTGCCCCGGAGACGCCTGGGTGCATCCCCCATAAGATAGCTTATCAAGTCCAGTTCTCGTGCCGTGAGCCCTCCAGCCATACCTCCTGCAGCCCCACCCAGACCTGCTGGGTCCGCGCTGGCAGTTGCTGCTGTCCCTGCTGTCTGTTCCCCTGCTCCGTGTGCCGCTGCTGGTTAGCACCCCCCGTTGCTCGGCCAACAGACCCGTTGCCTTGTGCGGCCCCTGTACCTGGCACAGCAGCAGCAGTGCGGACAGCAGGAATGGGCCGAAACAGAGGTTGATGCTGGTGAAGGCGACCGGGACGCATGCGCGGTGATGGGCCCAGAGGGACTGCTCTGGGGCCAAGACCCTCAGCTCCCGCGCCTGTTGCACCGCCATTATTCCCCGCGGTTGTTGCTTCTGCTGCGTCCTGCTGCTCTCCACCTCCCTGCCTCAGTCCCCTCGCTTCACGAGACAGAACCTGCTGCCATGGCATGCCCACGTGGCGAAACTCACCATCCCTGCGTTCTCTCTCTTCCTCGTCCTCGTCGCTCTCCTCCTCTTCCTCTGGACGCTCATCACTCGCATCCCCGTCAAACATCTCCTCCTCCTCCTCCTCCTCCTCCTCCTCCTCCTCCTCCTCCTCCTCCTCCTCCTCCTCCTCCTCCTCCTCCTCCCTCCTCCTCCTCCTCCTCCTCCTCCTCCTCACCCTGCGCGCCCCTCAAGTCCTCATCGCCAACCATACCGAGCTCTTCATCCCCCGGGCCACCGAACCCCATGCCTACTTGCTCAGCCAAGTCCAGCGCAGCATCTAGAGCGCCCTCCGCCTGCCCCTGCGCTTCCCACTCGCGCATGACCTCATCCATCTCCATACCCTCCCGCACCAAGTTCTCCAGGTTCCCCTCTTCCTCGCCCAACCACGCCCGTATTTCCACCACGTCCTCATCCCGTTGACCAACACCAGCACCAGCATCATCAGCACCACCATCACCAGCATTTGCTCTCGCCACCTCCCTCCGCGCGCCCTCGTCCGCGTCCGCGGGCATCGCCAGCCAGCCCCGCTGCAAGCTCCGCGCACGCGGACGTGTCGCCGCGGCAGCACATGCACCGCTGAAAGCGGAGCTGCGTCAAGAGGGGGAGCTTGGCTAGCGCGGCGACAGTGGTCCAGAGGTTCGAGATGCCCGTGGCGCAGAGCGAGAGCGACGTGAGCGACGGCGCGTTGGAGAAGCAGCCGTCGGGGAGGCACGTGATGGCGGGGTTGTGGTCCAGCACGAGGGAGCGCAGGCGCGGGAACGCGCCCACGAAGTCGAGCTTGCGCACGCGGCAGAAGGAGAAGCACAGGCTGCGCGCGTTCAGCCCGCGCTGGAACAGATCTCTGCGGGGCGAGTGGGGAGGGTGGGCGGCGGAAGGAAGCAGTGGCTATTCAAGGGCTACACGCTGCGAGGGTCAAAGCTTCCAATGCGTCGAGACGCGTGGTGCTGCAGTTGCGAACGACAAACGTACGTGCGCGCAGGTTAAGGCTGGTGCGTCGCACCTGAAGGCCTCGCGGCCGAGCGGGATGTTGGAGAGGTTGGCGTGCTGCAGGTGCGGTCCCACGGCGCGCAGCAGGAAGAGAATGCCGTGGCCGCTCACGGTGGGTACCGCGTCTGCGCTGCTGACGTCCACGATATGCAGCTCTGGACACGCCGTCGCCAGGAACTCGCCCAGCGTCACCGCGACCGCGTCCGACAGGTGCGCGAGAGGCAGCTCTACCGCTAACTGCGGCGACCCGTCCTCAGATATGCGGTGCGAGGGCTGGACGGTAGGCGGAATGGTGAGACGGGAATCAGGGAGGAGTTCACGGAACCACGATTGAGAAGGGGGGTGGTTAAGAATGGGGAATGTGGCAGGAAGGAAGCCAGTTGGAGAGAATCAGGATGAGGCGATGAATAGGCGGGGTAAGTGGGACTTACTGACGCCAGAGCGCTGAGGATGTCGGGCGGTGGGCTGATACCGAACGATGAGCAGGATTGCGCGTATCTGCGGATGCATGACAGGGCATGAGTCAGTTTGAAGAAAGCACGCACACACGAGGACGTGTGCAGGCATGCGGGAACACACTCTAACAACCACGATTGGACTCGCAGATGAGGAGGAACGCTAAGGAGGACCAAATCGCAGGCTCACCTTTTGTCAAAGTCTAGTTCAGGCGCCCTTCTCTCCCTCAACAGCGAGCGTGCTTTTCCTTCCATTTCCGGTGACCGTCAAGTCCCTCTCCCCTCCTTCGTAGGCGTTCCTCAACCGACAGGACGGAAGCAGCCAGAGGAGGCGAGGTGAGGAGCACGGCCCGCGCACTGTTGAATCGCAGCTGCTGCTGTGAGCCCTGTGATCAGAACAGGCGAGGGGAGACGCGGTGAGACTGGTCTGAGACCTGGCCAGGGCACGTGGAGCCAACGAATGCCGAACATAAAACAAAACCGGAAGAGAGCACTCAGAATGGCGACCGGATGCGGCAGCGGAGGGAGCACGGTATGGTATCCCTTACGAACGAAAAAAAAAATGCGAGAGTGGAACCACTAGAATGAGGTCTGGCCACACGACTAACACACGACGGACACACGACGGACACGCGGCATTGCCAATGAGACTCGCTATCCAGGCCCTCCGTGTTTTGTAGGCTCGGCAAGCATCATACCTGATTATTTGAATCTCCTGAAAGCTCGAATCAGACGAACAGAGCTTGGATAGAGGAATCCTCTAAAGTAGAGTGGATAGTCCTATCATTTCCGCCGCAGAGAGACCCATTTCGACGTGATAGGGACGTCGTAACACGCATACGCTGGAAGGAATGCCTAATTCCTTCGGGACTCGTGTACGTCGGCGGTTGCTGAATTTCAGGTGGGTCTTCCTTCCTCGCGCAATAGTATGCACAGGTTCCCAGACACGGTGAGAATACCGACGAGGAGGCGGCGAGCAATAAGATTAGTGTGAGCCTTCGCAAGGCTACTGTGTCGGCGGGACCGTGACGCACGGAGCGGTGAAAGAAGGGACTGGTGCTCGCGAGGATGAGGATTCGGGTTCGGGCCAGTCCTCCCGAAAATCGTGCGACTCCTGAAAGGGAATAGATTCTCTCTGAAAATAGCTGGGGATATCCACCCACCACGGTGAGGTGGAACTCTCAAAGTGAATCAGCTAGGGTGAGGGACGAGCTTCGGCTAGGGTCCCTTGAAGTAACCAGAACTTCAGAGGACCTTGGGATAAAGATGGGGTGAGAGCTTGCGGTGAGGGCAGGGGACGCACCTAGGGATGATGGTGAGGTGCTGATGGTTCCCTGGGAAAACTTTGGCACACATATCCTTGCGGTTGTCGTGGCGGACAGAAGCAGCGAACTGCTCTGGTTGGTGCGAATGCGCTGGGGAAAAAAGTGCACTTTGGCCGTCCGCCAATCGTTGTAGCGGAAACCTCCTCGTTCGCCGTCAAGATGTCAGTAAATGACGGGCGAAAACATCGGGTTGGACGGGCAATTGGGTTTCACGGTCAGCCCCTCAGCAAACCCATCAACTCTGGATGGATGACAAGGCAATGCTCCAGTGGACGAAGAGGGCACGGGCAAGATTGGCCCGACATCGTAGGCAGCGGAGCGGTTTATGGAAACGAGGCTACATGTTCGTATCGTTTTCAACATGGATAAATGTGTGGGTTGACACAGGTTGTGGAAACAAATTATGCAAGGAACTAAATTATGACAGTAAGTACATTGCCACCTATTTCACCACTTGATGTGGACAGCCAGATGATACATAGGTAATAATGGCTTTGGGTTAACCATCTACAAATCCTTGGAGCCTCTCCCCTTCAGAACAAACTTGCGTAGTCCTGGGATGTGAACGTTGCACATGTAGTTGTGCCAGTTGATATTGCGCACATTGAAGTTGAACTTTTGCTGCTCGTCCAATGACATCCTAGCAAAGAGATCTTCAGTGTTGCTGGAGTCAAACCTGCACGTGCAAGGAGCCACGTTACATCCTCTGCTGGTATGATTTGTGCATGAATGCGATGGAAACAAAGACTCACTGTGCCTCGTAAAAGGTGTATGGTGAGTATATCTTGGCAAAGTGCATGAGTGACTCAATCGTCTTCATCATAATCATAGTCCGACGTGCGGTTGATGCTCCCTTTTTAGGGAAGAGCTTCATCAGCTGCACATGCCACAAAGGCACCGGTAAAAGAAGAAAAAGAACAAAAGAGAAAATGAAAAATGTATTGTTACAAACAAAACAGGGTGCAAAGATTGTTATGAGAGGAAATGGGGAGGCAAATCAAGAGGAACAGCGAGGGGGGGAGAAGCCGGAAAAGAGAGTGAGCCATTACCAGCATGGGGAGCTGGTATCGGATCCAGAGGTCCAGGAGGAACAGCATGGGGAATTTGAAGACCCTAGCCGGAGCGACAGAAATGGGCGAGCCATCCTTCTGCTTCATGGGCTTGGCAGCAAAATGGTCAGTGGCAGCATCGGCAATGGTCTTCACATGCAGAGGGTTAGCCGCTGAGGTTGTCACGTGGTACACACGAGGCAGGCAGTACCCAGAGGCAGACGCAGAGGTGGTGGCTGGTGGCGCTGATGGTGGTGCCGTGGGGTGCCTGTGGGGGCAGCTTGGCATTGTCGGCAGCGACGGCCAAGATGGCATTCACGACGAAGTCCACTGGGATCTGAGGGCATGTGTGGAGGAAGAACAACAGGCAGGTTGCAGCAATACTCAGATGTGACAGGAACTGTGAGACATGGAAGCAAAGCACATGCATGAGAGGTGGTGAGGAGGAGAGGGAGGAGTGAACCAGCGAGCGATGCGAGCCAGAAAAAGAGTACTCACAATGTCAGCCACTCCATCGGCAAGAAAGCCAGCCATGGCACCCTTGCCATATGCCATGAGGATGGGGTCTGCCATGCTGCCATGTGGTGGGAAGGGCAGGCACGCCAAGCACGCATGGAACAAGTGTGAAGAGGTTGGAAAGCAGAAGAGAAAATAACACAGGAAACAGGCAGAAAGCCTAGTAAAGGAGGATTGGCGCAAGACACAGCTGTGCATGCACTCACCGCATGCCCTCCATCCACCCTGCCATGGGCTCACACAACGCACTCTCCACTATGCTCGGCCGCACCACCACCACGGGCACCACCCCTGCACCCCCCTCCTCCTCCCCCCACCTGCGCTCCCCCGCGCTGCTCCCCCAGTGTCATCTCCCCTCATGGCCTTGGACAGCACGTACGCGTCCTGCCACCCAAACACCTGCGCCCTGATGGGGGAAAGAGCAGGCGCACAGAGCAAGGACGAAGAGTCATAAGCGCGAGAGCCACGAAATAAGACCAGCATGAAATTCACGAGCCGCCCCCGTGAATCACGCTCGCCCGGCCTGTGCTGCCCCGTCCTGTGCCGCGCTGGCATGTGCCGGCCTTGCCTGCAGTGCTCATCAGCACCCACCTGGCGCGGCCCAGGGCGGACATGTGTGCATTCACAGCAGCCAGCACCTCGTCCTTGCCCGCACCCCTCGCCACTGCCGCCGCCTCCACTTCCGCGCGCTCCTTATGCGCAAACGCCACCTCCCCGTCCACGTCTAGCGCGGGAATGCCTGCTGCTGCAGCAGCCGCAGCAGAGGCAGCAGGGGAGTGTGCGGCCTGTGCGAGCATCTCCGCTGCGATGGTGTCCCCGGGTGCGAAGGGGCGCTCCATGGCCTGCCCCTTGCGCTTGCCGTTCACGTACGCTGTCATGGCAGGGGAGGGTGATGGATAGAAGACGTGAGGGATGCAGGGAGAGGAGGAGCAGGGGTGGTTGGAGGAGGAAGAGTAGGAGGGGTGCAGCCAAGAGTAGCAGGTGGATAGGCCAGCAGAAGGGAAAGCATGTGTACAATAACCCATGCCTTGCGTGTTGCGGAGGCTCACCAGTGGACACGTGCAGCAGCAGCTGCAGGTGGCGGCACTGCTTGGCGAAGGCCAACAGTCGCCGGGGGCCCAGCGTGTTGATGTTCAGTGCCACGTCGTACCTGCCACACGTGGCACGGCCAGCACCGCACACACAAACACTCGTGTGCTAAGATCATAAGAATAATAGAAATACCTAAGAATCCAATGGAACTCTGAATTTGAGGTTAAATGTGCGTGGGGTCTCGCTCATACCGGGCGTCAAAGTCAGTGGTGGCAGCGGAGTGATGATGAGATCCACTTTATCCGCCAGAGCAGCACTGGTGACCACGCTGAGACCCAGGTTCTCCTCGCCTATGTTGCCGTCCACCGCCGTCAGCTTGCTGCTCATGAACGCCTCGTAGCCCTCGCCGTACCGCTGCTTCAGATGCCCAAAAATGGCCGATGGAATCACCTGCACACCACCACAAGGGTACACACGCCACACGGGTCAGTTGCGGCACTAACAACAAGGGTAGGCAGAAACGAGCGTCTAGACACAGGTGAGGAGGCGTGCAGTGGAGCATCTAGAACTGCGAGGCGTGTGCAGGGGTGGGGAGGAGCAGCGTGCAGGGCCTGTTGCCGCACCTGGGAGGCGAGGCGCTGGTGCGCGGTGGTGTCCCCCCGCGGCTGGATGAGCAGGTACAGCTGCCCCACGTCTGGCTGCTCTCGCAGTATCTTCTCCACCAGGGCTGAGAGACGGGAGGGGAGGGGAGGGGAGGGGAGGAAGGAGGGGGTGTGGGGGGGTGGGAGGTGAGTGGAGAAGGCGGGAGGGGGAGATGATCTAGCACGAGTGTGTGTATGTGCATGTATGCATGTGTGTGTGTATAGGTTTTTGGATTGAGAGTAGGAGGCGGCAGCACCTTTAGCAAGGAAGCCAGTGGCTCCGGTGATGAGGACGTTCTTTCCCTTGAGGAATGGAATGATGCCCACCCCTTGCTGCTCGCCCCCCACGCCCTGCTGCTGCTGCTTCATCTGCACAGCTGCCGTTGCCGCAGCAGCAGGTGCAGCAGTAGCAGCGCTGCCATCAGCCGCAACAGCAGAGAGAGGGGCAGAAGAAGCCGAGCTGGATGAAGCAGGACCGCGACGCATGCTGCTGCCGCTGATGTTGCTGCTGTGGTCGTTACCATCCAGCCCACCGGTGCGTCCTGCAGCATCGCTGTCACCAGCAGAAGCAGCTTCAAGTTTAGTGAGGGACGACTGCTCGATGACAGAGTTGGGCGCCACAGTGGTTGACTTGCTTGACTTTCCATTGACCAGCGCTGCTTTCACAACAGCAGCAGTGGCTGTAGCAGCGGCGGCAGTGTTGTAGCAGGGCCCGCCATGCCAGCGGCACCAACGCCGCTGTCAAGGAGGAGGAGAGGCAGCCTGTCGGCGGCTGCAGCAGCGGCGTCCACACGCAGTGCTGCAATCTCGGGCAGGAGTGCCGCTGCGTCCAGCACGGCTGCTGCCAACCCCCGGCTGTCACCATCACTCGCTCCGTCGCTGTTCGCCAGCCGCCCATCAGCGCGGACCACGCCAGGTCCTCATCCCGCACCAAGTAATCAATACTGCTGGTGATACCAGCGGTGGTAGGAGTCCCAATAGACG